>OMNZ01073159.1:0-17535 GCA_900303255.1 Lesueurigobius sanzi | reverse complement strand
AACTGATCAATTTTGGATTATTGGTTTTAGAAATGCGGAGGACAGTTTGGGGGTTTGAACAATGACGTAATTGTTACCAGGAAGTACAAAACCCAGCGCTGTAGAAGTCAACGTGACAGGCCCAACGCAAACAGGATTCATTCAAAACTGCGTGAATGAAGTGAAATACTGCTCCAGGTCTGTTTTTGACGAGGGACCAACATTACAACATGGTTAAAAGCTTTAAAAAGTCGATTTAGCATGATATGTCTCCTTTAAGCGCAATGAAAAAAGTGAGTTGGAGCACTATGCAACTATCTCAAAACTGCTGCTAATCACAAATAAAAAAATATTTTTTTTTCCAAAGACCCAAGATGTTTTTTTGTCAAATTTCTTAAACATACAGGTTTGGGACTACTTTCTTGGCGCATGAATATGGCGATGAATGTGACCACAAGATCAGGTTCAAACTTGCAATAACAATTATACTATTATAGCACATAATGGAGCATCACAGTCCCGCCCACCAGCTCGTCACTACAAGCCCCGCTCTGCTGCCCGAAGTAAGAATCCCATTCATTTTTGCCATCGAAAAAAGTCTGTAACTTCGAAAATACGTTTTCTTGGGTTCTAACTAGCTATGTGGTGATAAAGCGATCTTATAGTCACATGTAGGTGACAAAAGTATGCATGAACTCCATCTTGTTTTCGCATCCCATGGAGGCTTCTGATTGGTAGAGCTTGACGTTCACCAATCAGAAGCCTCCATGGGATGGCCGAGCATGATGGGAAATGCAGTTTGACATAGAAATATCGCTGTTAAACCATGTTTTTTCACATAAGATCGCTTTATCACCACATACAGCCAGTTAGAACCCAAGAAAATATATTTTCGAAGTTACAGACTTTTTTCGATGTCCCTATGACAAAAATGAATGGTATTCTTACTTCCGGCAGCAAAGCGGGGCTTATAGTGACGAGCTGGTGGGCGGGACTGTGATGCTCCATAGGCCAGCAGGGTGAAATTCTGGAAACCTATCTGTGCAGTCTAAAACAAAACTTTCAAATCAGGTGAGACCAACACTAAAGGTAGTAGGGTGACCAAAGAAAACCATCAGGTCTATGCCCTGCCCTCCCTCTATGAGAAGCCTCTGGCCAGAGAGGCTCAGAAAATCGAAATTGATCTAACCCATGTATTAAACAGGGAGTTCAAGACGCTTCCTTCTGGCCGTAGTTCAGGCTGCCAAAATGCAAATACAACAGCTTCAAAAATTCATTTCCCCATTGAGGGACAATAAAGTATACCATACCACACCAAATCTGTGTGTGTGTGAGAGAATGGCGGAGGCGCAGATGTGTGCAGCTGTGGCTACATAAGTAACTTGCCGCCACCGTGTAAAGCGCTTTGTGACCATGTCTGTGAAAGGCACTGCAAATAAAGCTCTTCTTCTGCACAAAGAATGTCTAAAATGCATTTGGAAGCCGCTCCGAATGTAAACAAACCCAAGCGTTTGAGACCGTTAAAATGCACCAATCGACGAAGAGCTCATATTATTATTATAACTGATGAAAGTGCGGTGAATCACACCGTCACCTGGTTGCCATGGCACCTGTCAGGGGGCGGCACTGGAAAAAGAGAAAATGTCCTTGCAGTTAATGAGCTGGAAGGAGCAGAATTGGACTAACAGGTTGATTTTCAGAACACAATTTGCATACAGAGTAACTACAAAAAGACGTGTGCGAAACGGTCCAGCGAATGGTTTCTGCAACTCAAGACAATACGAAGTTCAGCTATGGGTGTCCAGCTAAAAACAAGCCTCGACAGACCGAGACTGAAGCCGCACAATCACACAATTCACACGTCTACTCTCCTCATAATGGCGTCTGCAGGATTTCAGACCAAGTTAAAGTAATAGACAATAAAATACAAGTGTGTTATGATTGGTGAAAATTACTGAAATACTTTTGCTTGGAGCAGGACAGCAGCATTGGTCATTGAAATGTGGAAAACTCTCTCAAATCCCATACCTAAACAATCTTTAGAACTTCTCTCGCGCGATTAGCAATTCGTTTGGCTCTTTATTTGGCAGAAGATGCTGCTTTTTCTCAATCTTCAGTCCAATTTCGTTTTCATATTTAGGCTGCCATGTTGGCTGGACCATGCCTTTTTCAGATTTCAGGTTAATCCGCCTGTCAATAGGTTGCATCCACATTCAAGAATCCCATTTCAGTTGGAAGGCAGGTGCCAATACAACTCTATTGGAGAGAAACTTCTTGGCTGGAAGTCCTTTCCACTGGCCAACACCACGCACATGTTTTTGGATATTGTCACCACTTTTAGACACCTTTTTGAGTTCATATGTGCTGACACAGAAGACATTGAACTTTGTGACAGTTTGTTTCATGTGGATTATCCCAGGAACGCAATAAACTAAGGCTAGAAATCTGCATTTTGATAGTCACCATAATTACCACCGTGGAATTTCCAGCTGCCTTCCATCTCAATTTTAAACTATAGGCTCTTTACAATGTCGTGATGTCACATGAGCGCAAACTATAACAGCCTTCAAACTTCCCAGAATACATGTCTTTGTGAAGATACTGAAAGGCATCTATCCAGGCTGCCGTTGTTTTGTACCCTTTGGAATACATGCAGGAATAAAAATCATTCACGGCCGTAAATCAGGATGAGCTTCGTTAGAGTGGACGGGGTTAAAGTGCGCCTGAGTCACCGCGTCTGGTGTCGGGCGGCTTTAGTCTTCGTCACCTCAAACAGCACAAATAACACGTACACGCGGTGGGTCGGAGCCAGTGGCCTGCTAGAGCTGACCTTTGAGCACTTTGAGGAGTGTGAAGAAATGCCCACAGCTCTGTAAGCACTTCCCAGAGAGGGGTCAGCGGGGGACAACTGCCCGGGCACGAGCGTCAGAGGGGGCACGAAGGAGGGGGGATGGCACAACACTTCCACTACAGCCGCGTTAGATGCTATTACACTAACGCTTACTCATTGCATATCGTGACTACTGAAAGTCCGACAGTCATAATAAGGAAAATGCTTGGTTTGCTTAGCCCGTGTAAGAGGACAAGTTTTCCCAAACAGCTGCGGCTCCAGACTTCGGGGCCGTTTCAAAGGTACAAATGGATGGCTAGAGGAAACAAAGCATTGTCTGTTTCACCTCACCATTTCATATAACCAGGCCAGCTGATGTCCTGGCCTGCACGACTGAACACTCCGTCAAAGAAAAGGAAATGTTTTGCCAATATAAAGTCTGGACATTTTGTAAAGCCAGAATATTTACTAAATATTTAGAATTCTCTCCCTTTCTCGCATAGTCGCTTACGTACAGGCCATGTGCATCAAAAGTTTATCTATTCAATGTACAAGTGGCCAATCCTAATTTGCTTTACTCTCTTGGTTCAAATACATGTCATTCCCTTAGAGTTATAAGGTTATAGCTGGCATTGTTGTTGAAATACAGTTTATCACAATCTTGCTCCTGGTCCTGCATGGTTATAACAGACATTTCAACTTTTACTTAAAATAATTTGCAGTTTGGCCATTTTTGAGTAAATTTCATAACAAAAATTGATTTAGACATTGAAAACACAACATTCTATCAAAAATTATAAAAAAAAAAAAAAAAAGATGAATAATAAGGTCCCATCCCACCTTTTTTGCCACATTTCTTAAGCCTTTAAACCTAAATATCTCAGAACTACATAATGTTAGATTGTAGTATTTGTGTCTCAAGGTTCTTTCCAAAAAGTATCAACAAATCAATCAATCCATTCCTTAAATATGAAGCGCTTTTCATAGAAGAATGTAACACAAAGCATCACAACTTAGCATCAATCCCCGTCACCCACAACCCCCGACAAGTGTACCCACATATACTGGCATAAATATGCATGTACATAACAAATACTAACATCCATGTGGACCCAGGAGTCATGTCTGCAATGTCAAAGCACATGTTCGACATATTTCATTTTGTGTCAAAAAAAAAAAAAAAAAAAAAAAAAACACCTTTGGGAAGAATGCCTTTTTCATAATTAGGAATAATTTATGTGCAGCTGGTACCACGTCGAACACACAGATAAAAGGGGAATAATAGTATCCAACTCTCCATTTGCACTTTGCACTATGCGTTTCCTCAAGCTGAATGCTGAGTCGGTGACACACACTCCACGCTCATGAATTATTCAAATGCCTAGTTTCATTTTTGTGAGGGGAAAAAAAAGTTTGCTGTTGGTGATTATTATATCTACTGTCTCGGGGGTGAATAAACACTGTTGCTTTTGCTTACCCCTCCCATTGGCGTGAATACATCAAGCACAATATGAAGTAGCTGCCAGCTCTGTTTACATACACCACTGTGATTTCTGATGTGTAAAAGCCCACGCTACTTTTGCTTTCTCAAGCATTTTTCTTCATTTGTGGGATACAACAACGTCACCGATGCACAACACATATAAGGAAGCAAAATACATGTGAGGAATTGAATATGTTCAGACCCTCATGGGACGGTTCATTAAACTGGACCTAATTAAATATTATTTATTTGGGCACCTGTGTATTTATGCCTTTTATAATTTGAAATAGTGATGGAAGAACCATATATTGGCACCTTCACTGCCAGAAGGTCCCGGGTTCGATTCCCGGGCCAGGACGGGGCCTTTCTGTGAGGTGATTGCATGTTCTCCCTGTGTCTGCGTAGGTTTCCTCCAGGTGCTCTGGTTTCCCCTACCACTAAAAACATGTACAATAGATCAGAATGAATGAGAGTGTGGTCGTCTGACTGAATAAAAATGAAAAGGGACTTACAAGTTTGAAAGAGTCTCAAATCATTTAAATTCACTTCCAAAGGATCAGATCAGTGTTGTTCATGTGGAAGAAGCTCCATGAAGCTATACCTATGTTTGAATACAACAAAATCAATGTAAAGTAGACTCAATCGACTATAGAATGGAATTTTTGACTAAAATAATTGTTTGACTAAACAATTTCTATCAAAAGATTTAACTTTGTTGTCAAATTAAACACGGCTCAAAAGTGATTTATGGTATAAAAGTGGAGGTCAGTTCCACGTTCCATCTATTATGCAACAAAAATCAAGCACTTCAACAGTAGAAGTAGAAAAAGCAGTGGTCAGGATTACTCAAACACATTAAAGCAAAATACTACGGCAGGTATGACCATTTTTAAAAGCTCAAAGAGGTCAATTTTGCACATGTTCCTTTCATGTTTCCAAATTAAATAGAGCACAAATTATGGCACGTCTTTGCTAAATGCATTTGAAGGGGTAAACAAACATGGAGGCTAATAATTAGTGTACCGATAAACTCCACTTGCCATAAGTTATATCAGACGCAAAATATATCTCGCTATAATTCAGAGATAATTAGCTGCGCAGTAAACAGCGTGCACCTACTCCACGCCGTTTTCGGGCCTGAATTGAACCCATTAATTAAAGAGGTGATGATTTGAGTCTGAAGCATATGCAGATAAGCACAAGAGCGCCACATTCTTGAAGGTATAGGAGAAACACCAGAGCATGCAGTAAACAAGTTGGAAGCCAGTAATTGCGGTCCTGTGGATAATGAGTCCATGGTTTTGGATTGGTAACTTTGGGTGTTCCGAGTGGTAAACAAGTATAGTTTAGACTTTTTTACAAGAAATCCTACTTTTGTTTGGTGAAACACTCTGCTTTTTTTTTTTCTCTGAAGGAAATCTCTGCTGTTGCAATGTAGAGGATGGCTTTGGGGGTATTTCAATGAATGTGAAGTCCACTTTGGTAATTTACTAAAGGTGCCCACACACTAGAGGACAGACATGAGGACACACACACGCGCACACATGAGGAGTCCCACCACAGAACATGCCATGAGAGAAAGTTTTTCTTGAGCCACGCCCCCTCAGACTAAAAATCTGGCTAAAAATCCTCTTGCGTGTGCCCAGCTTAAGTCTAATGGATGTAGTGATTTTGTTTTTGCAAAGGAGGGTTATGAAATTAGAGATACAGTTGGCCTCGAAATCCAATTTTCCAGATCGTATTACAATTTCGTGTTTGTCTATTTACAGCTATTGCGTCAGCATAATTACAAAGAACTTTTTTAGGAGTCGCAGTTTTTAAAAAGGAAAGAAACTTCTAGCGTTACATTATTTCCCGTTTCACAAATGCCCAATCGCGGCATGTTACTCAATTCTTCATTCAGCAGGTTACATATAATTTAGCGCGGCAACAATAGCTGTAGATTGCGCTGCTTTAAGCCCGCGCTGGCTGGTTGATAGTAAAGTGTTTATGGTAATATGGTCGGTGGGCTGCGGAGTGGCCGGCTCTGATAAAGCTCTGTGTCTAATTAACACGCTGACAGCGCCGGCAGAGTCTGGGCAATCACACTCTCCCAGTTTATTAAAGTGCTTAAGGAAGTCACTGTGGCCCTTGGGGGGGGGGGGGGTTACAGTCTTGCAGTACAGTCTTTCCCCCCGCTGCAAGCTTCAATGATACGCCCGGAGATGAGGCGAACTCTCTTGACTGCCTCGCTCTCCTCCCGCACTCCACCGCTTTCTCCCTCTTGACATCAATATCTGCTCCCGTTACCCATCTCCACCAAGGAAACGTAATACCCCGTGTCTTCTTCTGACATGACTTTTTAGTCAATGGGCCATTTTGATTTCCATTTCATTGTGGAGTAATGCAGTGGAACTTAAGGGTCTTGCATCAATCCAGGGGGGAAACTTGGGAGACGCCTCTTGGGTGAGATGAGAGGCAAAACATGTTCAGTTTTTAACTGTCAGTCAGTACGGACTTCATGGAAACATTTATTATGGAGGAATCCTGAACGACCCAGCGCTTTTATTCTGTGTTTGCACAAGGCAGCTAATTGAAATACATTTAATCAAAAAAACAAAATGAAAAAATAACTATTCTGTTGCAATCATCAATGGCAAGGCAAGTTTAATTTGTAGAGCAGAAATACACAAGGACAAATGCTTCACCAGATTACAAGAAGTAAAATAATATCAATCCATAACACGGAAATATAATAATGAATTAATCACATTGGAAGACAATAATGCAGATTCAATTCTTTCAGTGTCATATGCCCAGCTAAAAAGAACAGTTTTCAGCCTGACACCTTCTGGCAGACTATTCCAGACCTCAGCTGCATGAAGCTCAGCATAATACAATTTCAACCCCGTCTCTGGAACCAGGATGAGACCAATCCTCGAGCTTCTCAGAGCTGATAACTACAGCCAAGCCAATCAGGGGGTGAAAACTTGAGATGTCGCGACAAAAGTTAAGTTTCGGAACAGGGAATGGTCTGCTGTAAATTTGGATAGATCAATGAGTTGGTTTGTCTGAAAATATACCCAAGCCTAACCCTAAACCTAGCCCTAACCTCAACCATAAAGATTTCACTGTTCCTATACACATTTTTTGTCATGACATCTTAAGTTTTCAAAGCAGACCGTCCCTCCCGAGCCGACGATCTAGCAGAACTGACCCCTGATTGGCTGGCTGTAACATTGGTACTGGACTCTTAATAACTTGGTGATATCAGAGCCTGCATATGGCACACATATACAGTATATATGGCACACAAGTATCTAGCCTGGAATTAGGGCTGGGCGATATATCGATATTTAAGAGACGTCAATATATTTTTAAATGAGATATGGAATTAGACCATATCGCATATATCGTTAGTTCAAATTTGTGCTGCAAGACTTGCTTCAGGCAAGAAAAATATTGACCAATTTTATTTTGTAGGCTATTTTTATTTAAGATATTTTTGTTTATTTAAATGTGCACCTTACTGAGCTTTATTATACAGTGTGTAGGTTTGCATTTTATAGCGAGTTTTCAATAAATCTATATATACATATTTGGCTTTGACTTGGACTGAACATTTCATTTCACAGCTCTCACTAAAATATCGGGATATATCGTATATCGATATTCAACCTAAATACATTGAGATATGACTCTTGGTCCATATCGCCCAGCCCTACCTGGTATCAAAGCACTATGATGATGAATTTCAATATTGCCATTGTCACTGCATCTTAATATACCCCAATGGAGAAAAAACAAGTCTATTTTTTCTCTCTCTGCCATTTTCCAACAACATCAATATCTCTGCTCTTTTTACCGCTCCCCCTCCCATCTCTGACTTGGAAAAATAATATCTCATGCATTCTTCTTTCGATACTTTTTTTTTCTCTCTCTCTCTCTCGCTTTCTCTTCAATGGACGCTAAATATAACCAGCACAGCAGGAAACGCTGACTTGTGCTTCCCACACCACTTTAGTGTAAACACAGAGGCATTCTGATTGGTCAAGACAGGCTTCTGATAGCAGCGCAGGGGAGCAGGGCTCGTTTGGTGTCTAGTCAGCACCAAGTAAACAACAAAAGCACAACACTTTGAAGGCCCAAACAATAATTAGCATAAGAGATGGGGGAGGTCAGCATATTGTTTTAACTTCCTTGCGTGTTGCGCCGCCATAGTTAATGTCTATGTGTTAAATATAAACACTCCGCAATAGTCCCTGACCTCTTCCACAATTAAAGGACACTCCAGTCCGGCAGAGGCTGTGATGTTCATTAGGGCTGGTAAAGATACATATTATGGGAAGGTAATGGAGTGGGCTCAGTCTGATGTGGTGAGACTGATTCTAGAGGAATGTTTACTGAGGGCAATAGTTGTGGCATAATAGTCATAAAACCACCATAAACACAAGAACACAAGAAGAAGAGGTAAGTAGAGGGTTAGAAACATTTAATAAGATCATTTTGAGATCCAAACACAAATGAGTAATTTAATGATGTCCTTTCTGACTCAATCCAACTCAATTTTCTAAAAAAAAACTTGTTGACTAGTAATACTTTAAACTACTATACTACGAACTACTTCCTTTGGGCTGACCACTCTACTGACTGATCACCTACATTCAGCACCCTGGGCTCACGTGGACCATGTGGGTTATCTGGGTCAATGTAAATATCACAGGGAACAAGGGATCTACTCAAAAAAGACTACGGGGCCCATCTTGGCGATCAAGGTCTACTCGGTCTTGGTCAAGACGAAGCGTGCCGCCGGGGAAAGACAGCTGCGCCATAGACCTCAGACCAGACTGGTCAGGAAAAAAATGTTCTGAGGTCTATGGCGCAGCTCTCTTTCCCCGGCGGCACGTTTCGTTTTGGCCAAGACCAACACTCAGTAGACCTTGATCTCCAAGATGGGGCCCTTAGAATCAAGATACAACAATAGGAAAAAGGCCTCCCAACGCCACCCCCTTCACAGAATCCTATAAAGTACATTATATTTTGTCTAATTGAACAACTTCACAACTTTCCCAATAGCAGCCAATGCTATGATCAGTGTCAAATGAAGTGTTACCTTTTTTAGCGTTGAAGACCATCCAAAACAGGTAACACTTTATTTTACAACACAATAAACACCTTAAAAGTGTAACAACGTCCTAATGACTCTATATTTCAGCTTCATTGATCCAAGAAATTCCCACTGAGATTAATAATATCTTTTTGAGTCCTGGCCACAGAGGGGATCCTATTGTGCATATCTCTAGTGGTAGAGGAAGCCAGAGCACCGGGAGAACATGCAAACTCCACACCGAAAGGTCCTAAAAAAACAGGCAATATGATCCTAACCCTAGCCCTTAACATAACCCATATAAAGATACAATTCGAGAAAGCATACAGCATTTTCTCAGAAATGCTTCAAGCCGCATGCATTATCCCTTGTGATCCGGTTACGATATTTCCATATTGTTATTACTGTGCTGTAAAGGAAAGAGCAAGCCTGAAAATAACCTGTGAGGCCAATGCTCCTTCACTCCTCCTTTTCAAATATCAAACATCTGCCACCGCTCGCATGCGTTACTCTCGCACGCGCAGCGGCAAATCAAAATGGCAGAGAATTGCACCTCTGGGCTGACGCAAAGACAGCGCCTTCCTGAAGACACGTCCGGGGAAATAAAAGGGGGGAAAATGCAATCCCACCAGAGCCGCGGCGGTGGGCAGAGGAGCGGGTCGCGTCGTCATCCATTTCTAGGAGATTCTTGTGCTTGGCTACCCCCCACCCCACCTCTCCACATCCCCCCCTTTTGAGCCCATTATTTTTCCTTGCTGTGGGTGAAAAGGAAAGATAACAGGTCACGAGCGCCGGAGCCGATTGTACGGAGGCAAATGAGTGTCAACCTCACCCCCGTCTGAAGAATGGCTACTGTAGATGGAACGAGCGAGTGCGGCCTCCTGTCAGTCTGTCAGCCTGATGGCGTGGACTGGAGGTTCATTTCGAGATACGTTTTCAAAGGCTGTCATCCGTCTCACTGCGGTTTTCTGTCATTGCGTCTGGTGTTATTGGTTTGCGCTTTTTTCCCCCCCTGCGTTGAAACCGTGCGAATTTCCATGACGATGAAGTGTTTCGAAAGTGTAACGTCCTTAAAATGTTGGAAAAAGGGCTTTGAAGAGGACAAATGTCTCTATGTGGGCAATAAAATACATCTTAGCCATAATGCCTTGGGATGGATAGTTCAGTAAGATGAGGAGTTCATAAAAGCATAGGTTGACTTCACGTCCTCGAATTCGATGATGTCATCATTTCAGTTGGAGGGAAGGTGCCAGTACAACTCCATAGAAAATCTACAAACTTGATCATTCTTAGGAAATGTTTTGATGTGCAAATATGCCATGTTAATCTTTTGGTTGAATAATATTAATATAGTCACCACTTGAACATCTTCATGAGGAAACAGTTTGACCTACAAGTTAAAAAAAAACATTTTCACAGTTACCATACTTGCCACCATAGATACAGCACCTTAGCTGGCCACCATCTTAGACTTAAACTATAGGCTCTTTAGGCAAAAATTCTTCAGTCTTCATCTGTACTCTGTAGCTACACTTCAACTACAGAGTACAGATGAAGACTGAAGAATTTTTGCCTACGATGGACAACTCCTGTACGACTGAGAACCTACACAAACCTATAGGCTCTTTAGAATGTAAAGTCTCGTCACGCAACCTACTGGGTAATAATCTGTAAAAAGCAATGCATTGGGGCTATTTTCTCATATGACATGTCTCTACTTACTGTTGACAGAATATGTAACTCCCAATGGACTCTCCTAACACACCGGTATTTCCTTCTGTCAGCAGTGATGAGCATTAAAGCCAACTCTACGCCAGACTCATTTTGTGACAGAGACAAGTTGTGTCAAAATGTAATTCCTTTATGTCAACAAATTCACATCTTAAATCCCCAATTCTAAAATTCAATTGCTATTTCTGTTTATATAAACATTCTGTGTTGTGTAGCACAGATAAGATACACAGTATTAAGTTTAAAACTTATTTTAGTATTGTATTCCATTCAATACTTTTGTTTTAGTAGACAGCAAAATTGTCAAAAAGCAAAAGACCAACTAAGCATTTCCTAAAAGGCTATCTTTCTTTTATAGCCTTGTTGCATAACAAACAAAAATGGTATTTTCATCTTATGCTTTCTCCCTGACACAGTTCAAACTTCAGACAGCTTTATCCATCTTTTATAGCCGGGATTCTTTTGCTGTGTACTTCTGTGTTTGCTCTTAATTATTGAACAATCGGTGATACAACAAGCAGAAAAAAGCTCCCAGACAACAGTGAGTGGAGAAGACGGAGACAATGAGGTCACAGAGGTACATGAACTCAATTACCAGCCCTTTAGATCTCGGCGTGGAGTCAAATGAGCTGTGGGTGAACAATATAGCGTGGTTAAGTTTGAATGAAGGAGTCTGTGAGAGGAGAGAAATGGGTGAACCTCAAGTATTTTGGTTGACAAGGTGATGACGCTGCTAACGGCTGCAAATGACAGATAAAGTTTTCAGACTTCTAATTGTGTTTGATGTTTGCCCGTGCAACTAAAAGTCCAAAGTGAAAAAAGTAAATATTATAAGACCCAATACTACCCAGTGTAAGAACTTCTTCTCACGCACTACTGCTCAACACAAACACATACTGGAGAGACATACAGTATAACGTGCCGTGAAATTTTATTTTGTACCATCCATCCAGCTGCCACAATAACAACAGCATATTCACAGATACAGTATAATACTTCAAGAAAACTTTACTTATTTCTAAATTACTTTTTGCAGTGCAAGTATAATAACATGGACACTGCCCTCTCATTGATATCCACTAGGAATTTGCACATTAATCTACCAGAATCAACAAATTATGCAATTCTGAAAACATCAGTACAATGTTTTGGATAAAAATGTACATTTTTGCTTTGTTTTGAACATATAGGAGACCAGGAAACCATCATTCTATTCCCCACAGTGGCTCTGGCTGGGGTTCATGCCCCTTACACTACTAACCCAATGGCTTTCCTTCTCTTCGGGAATAGGACTCTGTTTGGTAATCTACTTTGCCAGAGCGCACACCGGGGTTAAACTGATTCTGACCTGCACTAAAGACAGGCATAATTTAATCCCATCACTGAAATGAACTGCGTCCAGGCCAGTTGTCTGATGGATATTCGTGTTGGTTTCACTGTATTTGGCACTGAGACAAAGCCACGCAGTGACTGGAGCCCTGCATAACATCATAGTAATGTTTCATTACAGCATCTAAATCTGTACTTCGCTTTTTAATTCATATTTACTCAGTCTCCCTCTTTCAAACAAAATTCTTATGTGTTTTGAGGTCCAGACACTCTATGGTCATTTTAAAATATCATCAAACATGTGTTTATTTTCTAGACACACAAAAGTATCAAGGCTGCATGGTATAATAGTTAGTTAGTAAATCCTTAAATACGATACACTGTTGGACCTTCAAGGACTGCCTGGTCCGTTGGCTGTATTCAATAAGACAGCACGGTGAAAAGCTGGAGAGACATTCATCGAGTGTCCATCGAGTGCACTACGGTTCGCTATTTATTTCCTGTCCATTCAACCAAAACTCAATTCAGCCATTCACGCACTTTTTCTATCAGATGACTATTTTTTGCCGCCGCGTTGGATTTGAACTGCGTGGTGAGATTTGACACTTTGGCCATTTTTAGTCTTTTAGCAACTGCACTGTATGAGATAACTGACACAGGCCAGGTCGTTGTTGATCTTTTAACAGTGTAAAACTAAAAAAGTAAACAAAACAAAACTGCTTATGCCAGCTAAAAGATCACCAACCAACAGAAACACTCAAACATTAAACATCCATTGGGTTTTCGCCGTAATAAAGCTGTAATCGGCGCTCTTTTAATGGCACACTGTCTTCTGCAGCCGTTTACGGGCATTTACGGTCGAGTAGCACCACCTGTTTGTTTATGTCCAAATATTTAACCATTTAACAAGCATCTGTTGACAGTAATGCAGTGGATTGTGTGTAGGGACCAATCAACACTCCATATGTACGTTTGAAGCGCGAGAAGCATGCCGTTCCAACAATCACTCCCACTCCAACCATTACCCCCATTTTTTCACAAGATGGCAAATCAAGACCAGTAACGGGTGTCTCTGGAAGGAAGCCCCAGAGGTTCCGAATTAATCCGACGAAGAATTCGGCGACTGAATGCAAGACGACACAAGCGAGAGAATTAAACCGCAAATTGCAATGATTTCTTGATTGCCGGATAATGGCTGGATTGATGACGACTCTCCGACAACTGCTCACCGAATCCCTGGTCCAATCCAGACAATCACGTTGCAATTAAACTCCATTGATGGAGAGACATGCCTTGGTCTTTACGCCGTCCTCAAAGAAATATCAAGTTCAATGTGGCATGAAACAATAAAGGCACACTTCGACACTTAGTCACTCGTAAACATTAGTGGGAGCCTTCATTTGACATTAAACTGTAATTGAGCATAGCAAAGAGTTTATGACAAGGGGCTGGCGTACAAGGTATTTGCATCTTGTACTCGGCGTCCAATGTCCTTCTCTTAAAGCGTTGAGCTGTCTTGGGCTATATTATGAATGAATGTATGCTTTTTTTCCTTATCACTTTTTGAATTACAATGTTGTTTTTTTGTGGAATGCATGTAATTAGTGTTGAGTAAAGTTTGCATGTTCTCCCCACGTCTGGTTGGGTTTTCTTTGGGCCATAGGTTCCAGTCTAAATCAAGGAATCCAACAATAAGGTTCTCCGGATCAAGGTGGGTAATATGAATAAATAGTGAATAAAATGAGTTTAAAATGAATTCAACCTGGAAGAGTAATTACACCATCACCTATACCTCCAGCCAATGAGCGCGTCAAGGGCCACTCCTCCACCTCAGCCTATCAGCGCAAGAGCCACACCTTCGTCGCAGCCAGTCATCGCCCTCGGCCCGGCTTTTAAACCTCCAGCTTTCATTGCTCGACCGCGTCCAAGCTGTGCTGCAACCCACCCCCACCCTATCGCCGCCTCTTCCATCTATTGTCCATCCGTCCATAGGAGTGGATCCCTTCCCCACGTGGTTCTCCTCAAGATTTCTCCGTTTTTTCTTGCCGCGGGGGAGGGTCTAAGGATGTGGGATAACCTAGGCCTCTCATACCACTACCAGTGTCCAGGCTCCGGGGGGAAGACATCCCTAACGCTAACCTATCCATACTGACTTCAATTTTGTCTCTGTCTGAGTCTATCCAGGTTGATAGGGATACGTCTTATGCAGTTTACCCAAGTAGACACCGTGTGATGTAATAGCTGTGTGTAACTGACGGTCCGTACTTCTTCAGGAGTCTCCAGCGTGCACACTTGGATGCCTATGCCCTTTCCAACTCAGAAGTATCTTTCTCCAGCCCTCCTACACTTATCTGAAGTGTTGCAGCAGCTCGCAGGGTGGGCTGTTCAGACATGATCTCACTCGGCTGGGTGATGACATGACAGCAGCAGGGCCAGTCACGGAGATTTGTATAAAAAGAGTTGAAGTGAGAGCTATCACTGGCTGGAGGTAGGGGGCTCGGGGGGTGGTGAGGTCCGCGATCCTGAGGACTAGTCAGAACAAACATGTCCGCTCGCGAGAAGATGATGCGATGTGATGTGTCCCGCAGCCTTGTGGACAGACCATGTCGAGTCATGACCGGGTTTGTTTCCCTAAAGCCTGATATCTACCCATACATTTCCATTGTTTGTGTAGTCAGATAAAGCGCAGAGGCACTTGCTTTTTCCAGCAGCCGGCAACATTTAACTTAATTTAAATTGACTGGTAGTTTGAATAGATTTTAATTTTAGATTTTTTTGGCTGGAGGCCATGGCACTGAAAGCGTGATAACTTACTTCCAAAAGTAAAAGGAATGCCCTATGCGAGGCACTTTGAGGTTTCAATTAATTTTACAAGCAGCAAAATTAATACTTAAGGTTTTAAAAGAATGAATTATTGCAATTCTTGACAGATTTAGAGACATATTATGTTATAACATAATTGACTGCCACTGTGTGTTTCCAAAAAAATATGCTTTTTTTTCTATTACAAGAAGCCACACACACTACAGTTGTAATAAGAAAGAGACAGGCATATAAAATCGACTGCTCATCAATGTATTATTCAATCTGATTAGGGTAAACATTGCAACACAGTCCTGTTCCTTAAAGAACTAGGCTCAAGACACAGCAGTAGCCATGATTTTTCGACTTTCACCTCGGCATGACTTTGCACAAACTGAAGGTATTCTCTGGGCTCTTTCTCTTAGTGATGCATCGAATCTATTCCTTGCTGCAGTGGGAACCCCACAGTTAAATAATAGCTGTACCTAGTCGACTGTTGGAGCTATAGCACACGTGGAAATCTGATTTCTGCAGTGTTTAGCAACTCGCTGTAGAGGCGGATTGTTCCTGCCTTCAGCATCAGATGAACACTGTCTGGGTAAACTTGGCACCATTTTCCAAATTGGAAGGCAATCACAGTCCCGAGGGCTAATAAAAGGGGATGAATGTGAAGTGCACTGGCTGAAAAAGGGACTGATGAGAGAGTGTTCTTGTAGGGCGAGCTATTTTTAAACCATGACGTCTAGCGATGAGCAGGGGGTAGCTTACTTTTTTTCCCTGATGCGGCTCAAGCTTTTTTCCGACTGAAGTCAGCACCTCTGCCTCAGATCACATGCGCTAGAGCGCCAAGAATGAACAATATGCGTCAGGCGTTGGCACAGACAAGTGTCAGTACTGCCAGCACACTTCATCCATCCACACTGGCAGAGCGTCCATCATCCACACTCTACACGGCAGCCAGCTCCTCCATGCATGGCCCAGGCACAGATTACTTTTGGAAACATGACACTACTGATAGGACCATGTGCTGAAATGGACAGCACTCTTGCACAAATGTAAATGCATAAGAAAAACACTTGAGCGACTGTGGCGTTGACCGCATCGCCGACATCTCTTGACAAGGCTTGTACATTTTTAAAGCAGATGACCACATAGCCTGCGAGCACATTTTAAATTATCCATGAAGATTATTTATTCCATGCTGTTGGTTGATTTGTGCGCAAGACTTTTAGGAGATGCCAAAAGCAACCTTTCACTTTGGCAAAATCATCAGGAAATGTCAGCATGCCACAAATTCAAACATTATGAATAATTTAGAAAAATAAATATTGCCACAGTAAATTTCAACCACAAGGAGTTGATTTAAGGGGAGACACTGCTTTTTGGGCGAATTTGATCTATTAACATATATACTTTGACCAGGAAACAAAGAAACTATCTTCAGAATAAGGAGTGTAATTACTATTCTCTCAAAATGCTATTTTGTCACATTGTAAAAAAATAAATAAATAATAAGAAGAAAGAACTCAACAAAACAAGGCAAAATTTGCCAAAAACCAAAAAAACTAAACACGATACAGTATCAACATTTTTTGCAACTAATATATCCACAAAAGAAAATCATACATTCAAACCTGGCTCTATCTGTTATTTAAAAATGTATGTTCATGCTCTAGTTTAATGCCCTCAGGTCGGCGCCTGTGATCAGATGTAATGGCCAAGGCTAAATCATTTATCCCTTCTGCGATTAGATTTTTAAATTATTCAATTCTAATTAATGGTTTGTGTTTTAATCGTTCCCAGCAGACCTTTGTAAAGCCTTGTGTGATCTGTTGTAGCACGTACAGTGGGCAAAAAAATATTTAGTCAGCCACCATTTGTGCCAGTTCTCCCACTTAAAAAGATGAGAGAGGCCTGTCATTTCCAGACAAACTGAGAAAAAAACATCCAGAAAATCACATTGTCTGACTTTTATATAATTTATTTGCAAATCATGGTGGAAAATAACTATTTGGTCACCTACAAACAAACAGGATTTCTGGCTCTCACAGACCTGTAACTTCTTCTTTAAGAGGCTCCTCTGTCCTCCACTCGTTACCTGTATTAATGGCACCTGTTTGAACTTGTTATCAGTATAAAAAACACCTGTCCACAACCTCAAACAGTCACACTCCAAACTCCACTATGGCCAAGACCAAAGAGCTGTCAAAGGACACCAGAAACAAAATTATAGACCTGCACCAGGCTGGGAAGACTGAATCTGCAACAGGTAATCAGCTTGGTGTGAAGAAATCA
>OMNZ01073150.1:2826-26226 GCA_900303255.1 Lesueurigobius sanzi | reverse complement strand
TCTCCTTCCCCTCTCTCTCTCCTTCCTCTCACCCTCTTTCCTTCTTCTCGATCTCTCCTTCCCCTCTCTCTGTCTCTTTTCTTCCCCAGGACCCAAATTGGGCCTGTTGGGGTTTAAGAGGTTAATATAGAATACTGATATTCATACAAAAGGCCCTGGTTTAAAATGTATTTTTACTTAATTATCTAAAGTACTGCAAAATGCAAAAAACAAAAACAAATAAACCCTTAATCTGTGTATTAGCCACTCACCCGGTCCATCTGGAGTTGCATCCCAGAGGTCAGCAGCTGGCAGGTCAGGGGTCATCCGCGCTGGAGAGTACCTCAGAGTGGACGGTCGTATGCAGGAGACAGGGCTGTTGCTGCTGGCTCCCGATTGGTTCAAAGCCACAGGACTGGACTCTCTTCTCACCTCTGATTGGTCGTGCTCTTGGTCCCCCTCTACACCTGCACCGGAGCCCTGATTTGGACTCATACGATTCCTTGAACTAGATTTAAGAGCTGATTTGATTGGCAGCGGTGGTCCTGTTGATTCCTTTGCTCCGCCAGACGCTTCTAACAAATGCGGTTCGAGGGCAATGGGGCTTCCAGGAGCAAAAGTCACCCCCCTGGGCGTGCTCACCCTGTTCCTTGGATTGGAGTTGCGTCTTTGAGCCCAGGAAGGACCGTAGGGGCCGTGGCCGGACTCTATTCGACTCTCCCCCTTCCTGCTTCTCCTCCTGAGTTTTCCGAATCCTGAAGACTTCCATCCCGAGCTGACTTCCTCGTTTTCTCCCAGGACATAGGCCCCTGCAAACGTGACTGTGAGGGGAGCTTTGGGGCGGGTGCTGGCTTGTTTAGATGTCTGTTTAGCTCTTGGATCTTCAGAGTTTTCTGTTTGCAGATCATTATTTTGTGATTCAGACGGAGAGGTGACCGCCTGCGTTTCCCTGACGACGGACCCACACGCTTCGCACTTTTTCACCACCACAATAATCTCCCTCACCACAGTTTGTGTTTCGACACTGACTAGAGTAGGAGGCACGGACACACTTCTGACATTCTTACTGCTACTACCATGGCCGTTGTTTTCTCTGGTCTTGGGCCGACCGCGCTGTTTGAGCCTGTCCAGATATCGCGACTCTGCTTCTTTCTCAGATTCGTCCTCAAAGCGCACTCGGGTCGGGGAGCATCCGTAGCGCCTGGTCCGGCCTGCTTGCTCAGGGGGAGATGTGTCTCTGTGGTCGGGGACAAGGAGCGGTACTGAGACATTTGGAGGGGAAGGGTCCTCTTTGGTTTGCACACATTTTTGTGCATGGGATGGATGGGCAGAGTCAGTTTGTTGTTTCTTACTGGAATGACATTTGAACAGAAATATATTGTTAATAAAGACATTCAGATCAATAATGGCTTTATTTGTCATAATGTATGTTATTATGGTTTTTAGCGTTCTTTTAGTAAGACAGGGAGGTTTTGTTTACCTGCTTGACTAGTTTCAACTACTTCCTGTAATCTTCTAGAAGCGTCACGTGATGGTGTAGTGACGTGTCCAAGGCTGCTTATATGGATTTTCCAGTCAGTAGGGAAAGCTTGCGCCCCCTACTTCCCACGACGGCGTCCCAGGTGTGACAAAGGGTGTCCGCTCCGTCGTCCCGGTTCATTGATGTTGGTGCACATTTCCTGATCTCGATGGCTTCTCTGATCCAGTGGTGGCACTTGTTACTTTTGGCACGGATGACCCTGGCATTGTCCCAGTCCATAATGTGGTTCTCCCTCTTGCAGTGATCGGATATGGCTTCTGTTCAGTCAGTAGGGGGCGCAAGCTTCCCCTGCTGACTGGAAAATCCATATGAGCAGCCTCTGACATGTCACTTTACCATCACGTGAAGCTTCTGACAAGACTACAGGAGGTAGTTGAAACTAGTCAAGCAGGTAAACAAAACCTCCCTGTCTTACTAAAAGAACGCTGAAAGCTGTTTAAACTAAGAAGACAGTATGAACATTTTCAAACATATGTTATTATGTCGTAGGCAAAAATTCTTCAGTCTTCATCTGTACTCTGTAGTTGAAGTGTAGAGGTGTGGTCCAAGTGGGTCTTGTGAAACCCACCAAGTGGGTCTTTTTCACAAGACCCACTTGGACCACACCTCTACACTTCAACTACAGAGTACAGATGAAGACTGAAGAATTTTTGCCTACGATGGACAACTCCTGTACGACTGAGAACCTACACATATGTTATTACGCTTTAAAAAGGAATGTGGGATTTTTAATTTTTTTTTTTTTGTTGATTAACTTATCAAATCATCTACATACTATATATGTTCTGAAATGCATGTTATCCCTGTATTCAGTTCATAAATACAGGAATTGCATGCAGATTGTATTTAATTTCTATTATATGTTAATGCTCCTGGACACGTTTTAAATGCGCAGGGAAGTGCTTCTTGCTTTAATAATCTAATCCACAGTCACAAAACTAGCCAAAAATAATCACTAATAAACATACTGTATATAACATCCTTGGTCCCCATAATCAATAAGTGACATTGGCCATTTCTCTTATAATTTCATTCACTTCATCTGTAAGGATTCATACTGTTATACAGTTGTGCTCATAAGTTTACATACCACTTTTTAAGTTTACATACAATTTTAATCTTTGGGCCATTTTACATACTGATGACACAAACACAAAATCTTTTTTTCCACTTATGGTTAGTGGTTGTGCAAAGCCATTTATTGCCAAAGAACTGAGTTTACTCTTTTGAAATCATAATGAAACAGAAACTACTCAAATGTCCCTGATCTAACGTTTACATGACCTTCAACAACTGCCAGGATTTTTTTTCAAGAGCTAAGAAAAACTCACTTCAGCTGAAATACAGGACTCTGACAAAATTGGACTCTCTGAAAAAATGATGTTTGTTTCAAGATACACAATATGTAAACTTTTGATCAGAGACATTTGGCTAGTTTCTAGTTGAAAAGCGTAAACAAACAGGTTTTTTGACAATAAATGGCTTCACGCAACCACTAACCATGAGTGAAAAAAAAGTTTTTTTATCATTCATATTCTATGAAATGCATACGTTTACATACCCTGACACTCTGCCAGGGCATGTAAACTTTTGAGCACAACTGTACGTATTTGATTAGTGTATTTATAATCTTACATGGCATCTCTTTGGTCAGAATGGTCTTGTCTGCTGACTTTATCGGCTTTGATGTGATTGGACCGCGCCTTCAGCCTGGCTCTCTCCAGAAGGAGTTTAGCTTGCTCATGTCTTGGACTCAGAGGAAGTTCATCCGTTATTACAAGAAGTGACCTACATATGAAAAAAATGGACAGATTAGAAATATTACATGCCAGAGAAGTCCTTAGTGGACTCTGATTAAAATTGTAGTAATGTGCCAATCCAAATGAGTTACAAATAACGACAAAGGGCTGGCAATGTGCAACCTTTTGTGGCACAATGAAACGAATAACATGTACTGGCCTATCCTTATGCGCCAGAGTTAAGCTGCTCAGCATTGTACTTGTCTTTATCCCATAGCCAGTGATAAAGATAGCATGATACACCACACCAGCCATGTGGGTAATCCTAGTAATGGACTGAGTATATTTTTTCTCGAGGGGTGTAACAAGAGCAGAATGTATCCAATGTGCACAAGATAAGAAATCTGATGAAAGAAAACACTGCGTTATGTAACATTACATAATTATGTAAAATAATGCAAAGTTGTTAGAGCCTCTTCAATCCCTGTGCCGGGTTTGTTTTGATCTTATGCACAAGGCAGCTTGTTTGGCATCCTCAATAGATTTTGTGCCATTTCCTCAATCCCCATGCTGGGAAAGTGCAATTTATGAGACAAGAGTATAAATAGTACACAGGAGTTGTATGTCACCCGCCGTGCCAAGCAGATAAAAAAGTGCTGCAATGCTTACCTCAAATATGGTTCAAGTTCGTGAGGAAGAATGGCTGAGTCTGTACAGTCCAAAAGCCCTGAGACATCTACATGACATAAGCAGAGGGGAAAGGCACTAAGGTCAACTCATACAGACAAAACTAATGTTGACAAGATACATAATCCATCGATTTGTTAAAGTTTCCCTTATTTGCATAATATATTTTTTTCCATGACATTTAAATGGTAAATGGTCACATTTATATAGCACTTTTCTACCCGTTTTAGGCACTCAAAGCACTCTACATCAAGGAACTACTCACCCATTCACGTTCTCATTCATAAACCAGCATACGCAGATACATTATATTTTTTCTCTTTCAGAACTGGTCCTCAATTGTTTTCTCTACTTAACACTATTACCTGTTGTTTTTCTTCTTGATGGCACTTTTCCTGACTTTTTGCACCCCCCTGTATGATCCTGTCCTAAGAGCTGTTGTGACAAGTGAATTTCTCCATTGTGAGATCAATAAAGAATTATCTTATCTTATCTTATTGGAGGCACAGTGGTTGAAGAATTTTGCCAAAGTACACTACGATAGTGTGGGATTTGAACCGCTAACCCTCTGGTTACAAGATGACCCCCTCTACCATTTGTACCACTGTAGCCCCATTTAACCATTAAAGTATTTTCTTAAACTGGATTTATCATATCATCACCACAAGACCAAGTATTAGTGTGAAGTAGAAAAGTAGAAGTACACGACTGCATGACTTAGCAGCACTATCACAAAGATCTGTCATCTTTCAACATGTACAAAGTGTGTTAAGTGGACCGAAACACAAAAGCTGAGACTCTTCCCCCTAAAGCTGAAGCTGCTAATAATAGCAAACCCCCTTCTGCACATCTGCACAGCTGACATCTGTTCAGCATGGGAACCTTGTGGAGCCAGGTTACAGGCTGCACTCCTGTATACAACATGGGGAGCAGTGGTTTCGCTAGGGATCATTTTTCTCAGTCATTTTGACAGACAGGGTTGTAAAAAATCTGTCATAAGCTATTTTTATCCTTCATGAATTAACTTCTCATTATATACCTAGTATTATACATGTAAGAAAACACAGATTACAGGATATATGGATGCAAATCTAAATATAATTTGTGAGCAATATATTTGGTGTGTGTTAAAACGTGTATAAAACTTTCAAAAGATGATGATGGCTTGATTTTCAATCCTTCAAAACGAAAGACAGCCTTCAAAATTTTCTGTCAAAACTCAAAATATTCAGTCACTGACAGAGAATTTTCAGTTAATGTAACCTCTGATGGGGAGACATGCTTAGTTCTATCTGCAACAGCTGGGGCCTGATATTAAACTAGTCATATTTTAAACATATATTTTGAATTAAGTCTGTGTGATCGGCAAATACCATCCCACTCCAGTATCACCACATAAAAACACCTGCCTGCAAGTTATTCTTCGGGTACAAACTTACTTTATGTAATATCACAAAGAGCACTTAGTTCTGTGACCACTATTTGGTATTATAGAAAAATAAATACATAATACACAAAATGTTAACATAATTGAAGTACCTTTCCTATCCTCTGTGTCTTCATGTTGGTCCACTGCTTGACTCTGCTGTCTTTCTCTTAATTTTGCATATGCTTTTTGTTTGGCCATGAGTTTATCATCTGACGGAAAGGAAGCACTTTGTGAAGTTGTACTGTCGGATGTACACAGTCCTTTGGCCTCAATCTCCTTCTGTTCACATTTCTCAAGATAGCACTCCATACTATCTGAGTGCTTAATGCCAGCAGGGGCATATGTGTCATCTACTGAAACCCCCATATCCCCACATTTGCTTTCTACATCTGCAGGTTCATTACATTTTCCCTCAATTTTTGTATAGTCCATTATAGGTAAAGATGAAGGACTGACTCCATTAAGAAGCAGTGTTTCTGGGCGTGCTATCCTCCAGAAACCTTTAGGTGGAGCCCAATGTCTTGTGGATGCAGAAAAAGTTGATGAAGAATTGGTATTTGAAGAAGTTGAGACTGCATATGTTGGAAGGGATTCTTCTGCCTCGCCATGATTGGAATTACTAGAACAAAGACTTTGCAAACTTTGACTTTCTTTGAGACCCTGTCCTATGTTGGGTGAAGCCTCATATGCTCCTTGGGACAACATCTGCGCTTCAGCAGGTGGGCTGTGGATCTGCAACCTAACCTGCATTTCCACCTCCTGATCATCATCACTTGTACTCAAATTCCTGGCTGTATCAGATCGCCAAGATGGGACAATTATGGGTGCCAGATTCTTTCCTCTCTGCTTTGGTCTGAGATAGACTTCTGGTGCAATGCCACACAAACTTGCTTCCTGGACATCCACATTCAATCTTTCTTTGTCCTTCTCCTTCCCTCGCTGCCTGCGCTGGCCAAAAGTCTTCAGTTTGGTTTGCAGTGAGTGCACAGCTGAATCTTGAGAGAAGGGAAAAGTTGACGGAGTGAAGACAGGCTCAGGGACCGGGCCGGTGATGAGACTCCAATTAATGGGCAGCCCAGTGGGTGCAGATGAGCTGGATTTTTCTTGAAATACAACCTCTTTGACACCAGCTTCTCTCTCCATTGGCTGTAAACAAATAGAAATAACAAAACATATTTACAGGACAAACTACAAATCAGATTGTACATGTCATCGGTCTTGCCTTATATGTAATGTAGATTCAGTCACGTTGCCTTATCCTCTGATTACTTTGCAGTGCCCAAGGATAATCCTTTCAGATGAGAATAAGCAACTGCTGCCTGCAACTGAACCCTTTCACAAATAAACATTATATTTTTTCCAGAACTGGTCCTCAATTGTTTTCTCTACTTAACACAGTATCTTTATTTTGGTAGGTTTAGAGAAAAAAATTAAAAATAAATATGTGGAATGAGGCTTGCGGGCTACCTGATACTATGCGATGTGCGTATGGGTATACGTACCTGTATTAGTTCTGTTATCTCCGACAGCCTCAGTCTGGGCGATAATTACAAACTTCCACAAAAAGAAGAGACAATAACATAGCCAATCGCTTCCCAAACTGCCAACCATGTGTCCGAATCCTGCCACTTCATTCACAGCAGCGAAAGTGTCGCGGTGCTGATGTTGTGGCTGAAAGCCTTCGGAATCAGCAGGTGGCAGTGTAGGACGACCCAGCGTCTCTCTCATGATTGGTCCAGTAATCCCTTCAGAAATCAGTGGGATTAGAAAAATGGAATACAAAAATGCATGCTTAATTTCGAGCAAACTCGCTCCCGAGAATAGCTGTTGCATAATTGTGCGCTCACGTCGCCAGTGCACGTAGTCTACATGAGCATCTTCAGTGTGTGGGGATACATGAGCATCCCCCCACACACACACACACACACACACACACATACCCCACCCCCCCAATTGTCCATTTTATTCTTGGTTAGCTGATACTAATGTCAAATATCACAATTGACTCCTATTCATATTCAAATATCTTTAAGTAGAAGCCCAGAGACAAACAAGTTCTCAAAGAAAAGTAAAAAAGCAAGTCTGGATTAGGTTTAAGCATTTCAAAGAGCACCAACCTACTGAACACACAAACATTTTTTATTAACCTTTTATCATCACACGTTTTTGTGATGTCAATTCTTCCTCACCAACCAAGAAAGGTAACATCAACCCAACTTCGGTGTCTTTCCTAAGCATCAGCTCTAGGGGGCGCCCCTTTCACCACATACACACCAACACACGCACGTACACACACGGCTAGCTCTAACCGGCTAGTAGCGGTCTGGTTGACACCCTCCCAACCTCGGCAGCCGCAAAGCTGCTCAGTCGACATGGCAAGAAAATATCGCAATCTTCTCCTTAAAACGGAAGAAAATCTTCCATAACGTTTGGAATGAGTAAGTACTGACCGTGTTTGTTCTCGCGCGGAGGATAAAACATAGCTGTATATTGTTTTGAGGTTATTCAGATTAATGACACAAAGCAATGGATAGTTAAAACTAACAGAAGGAAGCTAAGCTAGGCTAAGAAGCTAACTGCTGGTTAGTGTTGGGAGGAGCTATGTAGCCAGCATTTTATGTGCCGCGGCATATAATATGGGTTGTTGTCGTGTCTCTTTTACATATTTAGCTACCTGGTTGCAGGCTGCAAGTGAGCATATACACGATCGTCTGACAAGCTCTAATTATGTTGTGGAAAAAATAGCCGGGGTGCACAGTGTTACATAATCTCAATATTGCAAATGGCTAGATCTTCGGTGTCACTGTGTTTGTTCCATTGCCAAATCTGAAGGCATTATTTATTAAAATCCGTGATGGTGTCCCTGTTTAATGTCCATATCAGCCCGAATGCATTGCTGTGTCTGGTGTCAAGTCATTTGTTGACATTTTAGTCTTACACGCCTTGAGAAACACTCGACGAATAGTCGATAGCCAAAATATTCAGCTAGCCACCCTTAGCTTAGCATGCTAAATAATGCTAACAGCCAGTCAGCTAGCGTCTCTAAAAGGACTATCTGTGTAAATCCTCAGATAACGTCTTGACACTTGCATTTATTGACCAGCATTTGCAGGGTTATGTATATTTATTATAAGTTTACTCTTTGGAAATCCTGTTTAAATATTAAATAACGTCAAAATAAGTTAATAACACGCAAAGGGACTTGGTTGTTAGCCTGATGAAGACCCTTTGTCCATAGTCACAGTTGTATCTGACTCCTTAAAGTAGGCCACACATCGGTTGTTTTGATCTCAATGGGTAGAGTTATTAACGTATATTACACATATCTGCAGTGTCAATGTTTTGTGTAATAGAATATTTACGTAGAGAAGACCATTTGCATCAAGGAATGTGATTACTGTACGTAACATATTGTTTCTGATCATCAAGGCTTTAGGGAAAAAAGCGTGGCAGCTCATGTTTTGAAAATGATTATGATTATTATTTTTGCCAAATTGCTAGCATTAATTATAGTCCTTTTTCAGGCGTGTGTGAAATGTTAACTGTAATAGTTGAGACAATATCATATTTTAATGTTATTTCTCCATTTTCTTTCTCTTACAGTACTCATCACGCAATGTGATCCAAAATCCACAATGTGTGAGGATATTTAAGAACGATTGAGTTCGAAAGAAGAAATCTTGATTCCAGTGGAATCTTCCATATATTATTATTATATTATTATTATATATTTTCTGTGTTAAGATACATTTACACACACTTGTCCCATCAATAACCATGCCAGTGCAAGCACCACAATGGACAGAGTTCCTGTTGTGCCCAATCTGCACACAGACATTTGAAGAGACTGTTCGACGGCCCATTAGTTTGGGCTGTGGACATACTGTCTGTAAGATGTGCCTGAACAAGTTACACCGAAAGGCCTGTCCCTTTGACCAGACGACGATCAGCACAGACATCGAACAGTTACCTGTTAACACTGCCTTGTTGCAGCTGGTTGGAGGCCAGGTAGGACCTTCTTCTTTGTTACACTGTGGAAAGATGACCGTTAAAAACACAATTTGCATGATAATTGGCTTGTGTTTGGTGGCATTAAATATATTTTAAACATTTTATACACAGTGCTTGTTTTTTTTAGAGTGATAGTAACACACAACATGACATGTTTTTCTGCAGGTCCCTAAGGCTCAACCAGTTGCACTGATCACCAGTCCAGAAGATTCACAACATTATGAGGAAGCCAGGCAGTGTGTGGAGGAGCTAGCTCTATACCTTAAACCTCTCAGCAATACCAGAGGTACAGTATTTTCACTCTCATACATGCTCATTCTGTCAGATGTCAGTAACTGTTTGCTTACAGTTGAACCTACTTGAAAGTACAGTACAACAGCCAAGAGGCTGCAACACCTCTTTTCCCTTTTAAATCTCACATTATGGATTGGTTCTGAAACCCTGTATCATAAAGGCACCGGTGCCACGTCTGTCAATCTGAAAGGTGTACACCCGTCAAAGTGTGCCTTTTCTACTGAGAAGCTTGAGCTTTCTCTGCTACTGCAACAAGTTCTGGGAAAGATACTAATAAGTGCATGTGCTCCTCATGTTGTAAAAACAGGTCACAGTGCTGTCCAAGCCATGGCCTCGTCTTACTTCACAACAAAAGTTTCAGAACAAGTCAATATTAATCCACATAGCAGCTCAAACAATGCCATGCATGTACTCCCACATGTACAACAGTAATGGTGCTTAAGGATATCAGCTAATTCAGTCAGTGGTGGATCCAAAGAACCACACATGCTGTGTGTACAACTTACAGTGAAGAGAAACAGGCTATAGCTCTTTCATTTTTCAGCATCATATTGGGTCCCCACACTCAACATCCTAATTTAGCCTACAGGCTGTGAGTGAAACACACTTGGCAACGTAAACTTTAATATTCCAGTCTTATTAACAATTTTATTATGTCTTAAATAATTACATACGCTGAACCTAATTTTGCTATTTATTAGGTTAAAATGTAGAGCAAGAAATAAGTTCTGATGAGGGTATTAATATCAATAAATCATAACAATATCCATCCCTGGCTCTCATAAACATGAAACAAAATAAATTGAACCCAAGTCAGCCATAAGTTGTGCAGGCGGTGGATATCATCACAGCCGTGATAGTGTTGTATTCACAGAAGACTCTACTGTATCTAACGTAATGCTGCATATAGAACAAAATTAAACTTTTCTCACCATATGTTTAACACTGAATTGTGCAGTCTGCATTTTCTGCCAAGATGTGAATTGTTTTCCAAAAGCTACAACTATTCTTCTAAAATTCTTTGTTCGATTGGAATTATTGAATTGTACACCGGATGTGTTCGAATTACTGAGCATCCATCCATGTGCCTTTTTTTCCCCCCTGAACTTTTGCATCATTCTGATCTGTTGTTGAAATCATCTTCCTTTCTTTTTTTTCCCTGACTCTCTCCATCAGGGGTAGGTCTGAGCAGCACTGCACAGAGCATTCTCAGTCGACCCATGCAGAGAAAACTGGTGACTCTTGTCCACTGTCAGTTAGTGGAGGAGGAGGGCCGTGTGCGGGCGATGAGGGCTGCCCGCAGTTTGGGCGAGAGAACAGTCACAGAACTGATCTTACAGCATCAAAATCCTCAGCAGCTTTCGTCTAATCTGTGGGCCGCTGTCCGAGCAAGAGGCTGCCAGTTTCTTGGTCCAGGTAGTGTTTTTTTTTCACTTTTTATTTACTGTATGTAAAAAGGTTAGACCTAAGCTTTGACATTTTCTGAATATGTTCATTTTCCTTGCAGCCATGCAGGAAGAGGCTCTAAAACTGGTCCTTCTAGCTTTAGAAGATGGCTCTGCATTGTCCAGAAAAGTATTGGTTCTTTTTGTGGTCCAGAGGTTAGAGCCCCGCTTTCCACAGGCTTCAAAGACTAGCATAGGCCATGTGGTGCAGCTCCTCTACAGGGCATCCTGCTTCAAGGCAAGTAAAAAGTTGCGCGGAGATAAGTTCACATGCTTTGTGCAATGTACATTTAGGTAACAAAAATACATTGTTTTTGATGCGTCTGACAGGTAACCAAACGGGATGAAGATTCATCTCTAATGCAACTTAAGGAGGAATTCCGTACCTATGAGGCTTTGAGGAGAGAACACGACTCTCAGATTGTTCAGATTGCAATGGAGGGTGGCCTGCGCATTGCACCTGACCAGTGGTCTTCTTTGTTATATGGGGATCAGTCTCATAAGTCACACATGCAGTCTATTATAGATAAGGTGTGTAAGAAGGACGTGATCTATGTACACTTGAATCTAATAATCATCTTTTAAGTATGTTTTCTGTTATTTACCTTGTCACTGCTTTCCTTGCAGCTGCAAACCCCAGCTTCATTTGCTCAGAGTGTTCAGGAGCTGACGATAGCACTGCAAAGGACTGGTGATCCAGCCAATTTAAACAGGCTTCGACCCCACTTGGAACTACTGGCTAACATTGATCCCAGTCCTGGTAAGATTTGTCAAACTTGGTCTAGGAATTTTTAAAATTATTTATTTAACGTCATACTGTTTTAATTTCTTTACAGATGCCCCACCTCCAACCTGGGAACAGCTAGAAAAGGGATTGGTAGCAGTAAAGACGGTGGTTCATGGCCTGGTGGACTTCATCCAAAATCATAGCAAGAAAGGAGCTGACCCTCAGCAGGTTTGTAGAACTGAAATGAGGAATTTGTGGCATTATTGTTGCGGTTAAAATATTAGTCCCAGGTGATATGAAATAACGGTTAACTGTTTTTAGCCTCCCCAGCACAGCAAGTATAAAACCTACATGTGCCGTGACATGAAGCAAAAGGGAGGCTGTCCACGCGGTGCCAGTTGTACCTTTGCCCATTCTCAGGAGGAGCTGGAAAAGTGGGTGTTAAATCATAGACTCAGTATAGTACTTTAAGCGCTGTGTTAATCAAACATCCATGCCCATATTATACAGATATCGGAAAATGAACAAACGTCTGGCAGCTCGTCTTCCTGGTACTGGAGGGCTCATGCCAGAAGACGGCCTTGGCCTGGATGTAGCGGTGACCCGAAAGCCATCGCCTCTCACCAATGGCAGTGGTGGACCTTCTCTTCCCCAGCTAATCGCCCGTGGAACTGATACAGTTTCTTATGAATTGCTACGTAAACCTGTCAAGATAGAAGGAGGCAGTCCCATTGCTCCTGGATCACCTCCTGATATGTAAGTTAACCCTTTATAATTGATCATTTGGATTTAAATAAAGGCCTTGTAGACTTAAATACTTAAATTAATTAACTGTGCTGTCTACCAATATGTGGTTGCCCAAATAATCTCAGTTTAAACATTTCTTTCACATCTTTGGACATGTTTCTTGATCGAGGAGCATCTTGGTCTTCTGGGCGGCAAACCTTGACGCCGATGATACTTTCTAATTACATGGGTTCTTTAGTTTCTTTCTTCCTTTGATTTTACGGCGACTATAGATTTTTCAGTGATGTGTGCAAGTTAAAATGCTTTGCCATTAGGTTTTGTTGGTTAGAAAATGCCAAAAGATTGCCCGTGACCTGGTTTCCACATTCACAGCCGCTGCAGATAGCCATTGTTCCTTCAAGAGCCCTCTCCTCACTCCCTAGTAAACGAACAAGCATCAGACCGTGTTGCCGTGTGTTGTTTCGTAGCAAGGCTTTGTTGTTTTTGCTTCTTGGTTCTCTGGAGTAGAAGTAAGATGTGCTAGGGAGTAGGAGCTGAGGAGTGCACTTCTGGTACGTAGGGCTGTGGGAGGAGCTCGGGGAAATTGGAGGTGCATTGTATATGCTGCTGTGACATTTTTCTTATTCTAAGTGCAAGACTTACTCCATTGGCAGATCATTTTACTGACCTGCTCACATCCACGTCAAATTATCAGGAAAATAACTTATTTTATTTTGCAGTGTATATGGCTAAATACATATTACAATTCAACAAATACCACATGAAGTTCATTAAAACTTGATGACTTTATGTGAAAGATGTGTAGATCAACCTTTGGGACCCCCCTGAAATGTAAATCTTGCATATGTAATTGTTTAACTTTGACTTTCTGTACTACTGCAGAATGGAACCTATGCCCAAACCTGGCATGCAGCTACCACCTCACAGCCTGGCACATTCGCGGATGCCGGTGGACCATCACTCCGGGGTCAAGCAGATGCCAGTGGTAGCCAGAGGTTCACCTGTTTACCCTCAGCCGCAGTTACCGGATATGTATTGTATTAGACCACCACCCTCCGCCTCTCAGTATGAGCCTTCCCAATATCCTACAGGTGAGCACCCAGAAAACACAACACAAAGTTTCCAGACCTCTATTTTACAATTTAGCCGTTAGCCGTTTTGGGAAAATCAACTCTGATTACTATTCAATTAGTTAAAAAAATATATCATTTTTTTAAATTTTGAGAAAATACAAAATAGATTTTTTACTATAATGCCTGTATTGACTTATCGCTTGATAGGGGAAATTAAGCATGATAAAGTTTTACTCGATAAATGCACATTAATTACTGAGCATCCAGCTGTCAGTCTGTGTAATCCCCACACGGGAGGCAACAAGAAGGAATCCTATGGGGACTTAACACGTGTCAAAACCAGCTTAAAATCCTGTATCTCAAGCATGATCTTTTTTCTAAAGCTTGTTTTGCCTCCTGTGACAACACTGAGGGGTGTATCATATTTTTAACTATGCTTGTTTTTGTATAAGGCATTTTTAAAGTTTACTGAGCCAGCCCTGATTGACGGGCCCTAGAGAACTATGGAGGCTCGTTGCCGCTCTGCCTGACCTGGGAGGGTGTAGCTCCCTGCCCTTTTGCCCTTTTGCAGGAGCCATCTTGATTTCACTCACAATGCATTTGTCTGCTATAGAGGTCAACCAATATGGTTTTTTCCAAGTCTGAATTTTGATTGCCCGATATGCACCATGATATTTTTGGCGGATTTATTGAAAAAAAAAAAATGTATATAATCGTATGATGCTTCTGACCTGTCAAATGTGTCAGTGTAGAACTGTGGCTCTTTGTTTGGGCCATAGGACTGATTTATTATAGTGTATTTATTCTAGTATAGTATTCTATAGTGCTTAAACAACAGGACTTTTTCTTAGAATTGTTTACTTCAAAAGCTGCAGTGGTAAAGCTGTTGTACATCAGAATGTATATTTAGGAGGAATTATAAATGCTCAGCTATAACTGGAAACAAGCAAACTATAGCACGCCACAGTATTGGCTTAAATTCCCGTCTCTGGTTAAACCTTTTGTTACACACATGCTGTATGACAGTAACAATCATGTTGGCACTGATGCTGCATGTCTGACTGACAGACGTCTTGTTCTATCTTAATGCCACAAAAACAATTTATGTCAAGCTGAGAAAGTTGATAACCGCAGCTAATGCTAACCTACAGCTACAACTTGTCGTTAACGTTTGTTTGAAAAATGAAATAATATTCGTAGCATTTTTGAAAGCCTAGCTCTATACTTGTTTCCTCCTTAAATATATTTAAAAATGAAATGAGAGCCCTTGCACATGCAGCATTTCAGAGAAAGAAGCCTAATCTTCCTGATGTGAATCGAGGCTGTGCTCCAGTCACAGATCCTGCAGCTCAGGGGCGATATATTGGCTTTATATTTGCATAATATTGGCCGATATAGTAAAATACCCATATATCGGTAAACCTCCAATTTCCTGTTAACACATCTATGCTGCAGAGCCATCCCACTCCCTTCTCAATCAGCCTGTAATGCAGGGGTCACCAACTTTTTTTGAGCAGAGGGGCAAAAAGTTGTTTGGAGGCTACCAGTTTCCCAAAAAATATCCAAAAAGACTTATTTTGAATATTAACCATATTATGTCACAAATAAATGGTATATTCAAGAAATATGATTGTAAAAACTCCCTGCTGTAATTTGACATGTATAAAAGTTTAAGGTCCTTCATGGCCCATGATTCAGACCAGTGTAGATTTTTAAAGAGTAATAAATAAATGAACATTGTCAGTGTGACTGTCAGACTTCATCACAATGACATGAGAATAAATGGAGGGCTATAAATATATTTCATGCATCTTTTAGCTATAAAACATTTCTCCTCCCCTTTCAGGGTACCACTATCAACAGCCACCACATTACGTGACCAGAGATTACGTGCGTAACTCTCAGCCTCCCAGCGAGCAGAGCGGTCCACCTTACCAGGACTCCTACCCCGGCTATGGCCCAGCTGAGCGGCCATACCAGGCTTCCCACTCAGGCCCACCCTTCTCCTACCCTCACCCACAGCACTATGACCGGGGTCGACACGGGAACTACAACGGCCCCCCACCTCCTCCACAGCCATATCCACCGCAGAGGGACGGTCTAGTCAGAATGAGCCCCGCTCCGCTTGATGTCCCCCCTCAGACAGGACAGGCTAACTCATTATACCACCAGGAACCAAATTCTCGTGATAGATACCCCCCTGACGGCTACTATCCACCTGGCACTCAGCCACCTCCCATGAGGGCCTATGTCAGAGTGAGTGTTAAACTATTCTTTATTCATCTGTAGCCTCCTTCTTCACACATCACATATGGATGATCATTTGTATGTGCACCATAGGGGCCATCTTACTCGGGCTCACAGCCCAGTCTGGACTACCTACACCGCCGCCGCCAGGAGCTGCTGTCTCAGCTGGAGGAAAGGAAGGTCATCTCCCCGCCTCCATTTGCAGCATCTCCCACTCTTTCTCACCCATTTCCCAGTGATTACCCTCCTGAGGTTGGCACATCATATTTATATTAATAATGGCAAACAGAATTCCAGTGTTTGAGAATAGTGGTATATTGTAAATGCTTTCTTTTTTCCCTGTAGTATGGTGAAGAAAGCTCAAAAACAATTGTAAAATGTAGAGAGCCTGATTATGCTGGTCAGTATTCTCCTTGGTCATGCGATACAATTGGTTCCTACATTGGTACAAAAGACGCCAAACCCAAAGATGTTATGGTTCCTGGGAGCATGGAGATGATGGTAAGTGAGCAGTTTAAAAGTTCTAAGTTTTTAAATGTGATCATAATTGCGAATTACTCTCTATCTATTGCATATACGTATATATTAGAATGTGGACGCAAAGGGTCTGAGAGAACCATCCCTGGAGGCTCCTCGACGGGGGACAGATGTCAAGGATGATGATCCCATTATTCCTTTTGGTCCTCAGCCCACAGTGTCTAGATTTGGTGCCATTTCCCGCACCTCAAAGACTGGCTACCAAACTACAGGCCCTATACAAGCTATGGCTTCTGCTCCTCAGAACCCCAGCTCAAAACATATTGCCATGCCAGGTAGTAAACAGTCTTCTCAACTGTATTCTGTCTTTCTCATGTACTCTGTAATTAGTTGGTTTCAAGTGGAAACAGCCCAAAAGTAAAAGTCACTACAGCTGATGACTCATCAGAGGGTTTTATGCTCTGACGATTTTACACATCTCATACTCAACTTCGCAATTCAGACAAAGCACAGTGCCACACACTTAATATTCTTTGGAAAGATTTGCAACACCAGGACACCAACAAAAACATCACATGATCAAGTGTGTTGTCAGGATCATATACTAGATGGCATCAGCATAAGAGAGAAAATCAATTCTGGTATATGAAGCATGTATGAGAGGCACAGTTGGCACGCACATAAGGTTCAAAGGGGCGCTACTTGAGCTAAAACACTTCTCCCCAGCTCACTAACTACTATATTGTAGCACCTAAAGTTGCCACCTGAATTAGCAGCTTCATATTATCATCACACTCATCAAGTGAATGTTGTCGTTTTAAGAGTACTCTTATGGAAGCCATGGAGGATGGGGTGGAGCATCGTACCCCGCTCATCAGACTGCCTCTTCCTCTCAGGGACACTTTGAGCGGTGAGGACTGACTGACTTACTCATTTGTCTCCCTAAACTTTCTTAAAACTGTTCAATGAATAAAGTAATGTTCTTTTCTACAGAGAACAGTTGAAGATTGAACTGCAACAGGTCAACCAACAGATCACACAGCAGACACAGATGCACAGCATTGAAGTACGTTCACTATGTTTATTAACAAAAATAAGATGAGCAAATTCTCACCTCGTTAAGAATTATCTTGATTTAATAGTGCTTTGTTTCCGTTCTAGGCTTCTGGTAACTCCTTAATGCTGCAAAGGGAAGCCAGTGCCCGTGCAGGACAGGCCAGCCAGAGCCAATCAGTGCAGCAACAGCCAAAGTGGCCCCCAGGGGGAGCTAATGCTACAACAGTTTCCAGCGAACAGCTTAGCATGGAGCTCCACCAGGTGGAGAGGGAGATTGGCAAGAGAACAAGAGAGATGGCTTTGGTAAGGAATTTAGGCTAAAATACTAGTATCTAAGGTGTCAGTACGAAATAGTGCAAGTGGTATCTTTGCTATCCTGGCACTTGACATTGTTGGTGGCATGTATAACAACATATTTATTCATCTTTACTTTGCACCTAGGAAAACCATGTAACCCATGAGCAGTTTAAAATGAAACCTGCTGAGAATGGACAACCAGAGCCAAAGGCTCAGTTAGAGGAAATCTCACTGGCCCTAAGGTATGATGAAACATATTAAGGTTTGTGCTGGTCTGGGTTTTGCCAGTGTAACCTTGTCTTTGTTTTTGAATAGTGATGTGTCTAATGGCTCCAGTAGTCTGCAAGAAAGTGCAGTGGGCGGGTCCATGCTGTCACTGACCAACAAGGCGTCTACGTTGAGCCTGTGCTCAGATCCAGGTGCTGCTGGTCCTGAGATTCAGAAAAATGGTGTGGTCCATCCATGCTCTTAGTCATGAGACACAGAACACACTGCACTCACCCACGTAACGAGGCTCAGTTGAAAAGCATGCACAGGCACACAAACCCATTCTATTTAGAAGATGAGCAGTATCTGCCGTGATATAAATTTTCTTTCTTTTTGTTCTGTGAATGAGCTTTTTAATGATTTTCCTTGCCTGGAAACCAGAGCATATGTTAACATTTCTTGTGTGTGTTTTTGTTTTTTTACTGGGATTATACTTAAACAAGATTCACGGGGGAAAAAAATATCAGGAAAAGAAATAGTGGTGATGCTGAAAGTAGTAGTACCAATTTATTGTGAAAAATTAAACATTCATTCATGTTAGTATTTATGGTTTACCATTTACCCTTTGCCTTTTTAAGAGCAGAATACGAAACGACGCATACCCAGTCCAATTTACTTATTCAATTAGGACCTTTTTCATGGTATTATAGGAAGGAAAGTGAGGGATGTTGCTTGGAGCCTACCCCCAAAGTTGTAAAAAATAAAACAAAAAGTGGTTGTCCAGATTTTGATGGTCTGAGAAGGTGAATACTGTAAATTATGCCTTCAGTATTAAGAACATGTGAAAATGTAAACAAATGTGGCAGTACTTTGCGCCACATTCATAGTCTCACCTGCCATGAGAAGCATGGTTTTATTCGTGCATTTTATAAACACATTTTATGTCTGTTTCATACTTGAAAGCAGTTTATTATATTTAGTCAAAGCATTCTGTTTTAAAGATTGCAACGAGTTTTTGATAATGAGCTTACCACATGTTTTCTATAAGGAAATCTTACTGTGTGCTTCTCTTGGATGTGATTTAGCTGCGATACCCAGGCTGTAAGAAAGGACAAGCTGTTCCCTCCTCAGAGCTTCTCATCTGGCCACTCAAAAAACCTCCCCATTGGGATTATCTTGTCATTTGTTCTCCTAACTTCTATGAAGTTGCCTCCCCTTTTGACTTTGTTCATTTGTGCTTTATTTTTTCATGCTTTGTTACAGTTTTGGGGGTCATGGTTCACGCAGCACAGACCTCACTCTTAAAATAGAATGACTTAACAACTTGTTCTTGTATGAAAGGATTACGTCACTAAAATGACCATAGGTATGTTTTATAGGATAGTATGCATCGTATTTAAAATCATACGTGTGGTTGTTTTGGACGGGAGAACTACCGGTTTCCTGGTTACAAAACGACACATGCGCCTTCCCTGCTTAAAACATTACACTGAATTTAACTATCACCATCACTACTATTGGCAATATTGATTTCATTTACTTCATGCGAGTTGTTTATTGCTAAAGTTGAATAGTTTGCTGCCTTTTGTAAACAATTAGCATGACAGGCTTATTTCTAGCTCTGCTGAGAGCAAGTGAGTGCTTGTGCTTAAACGGTTGAAGGATAGAGGGGATGCTCCCACTTAGTTCGGTTTACTGTAGAGTTTTGTCTCCATGAGGGGTACTGAGAAACTGACAAGTGTAACCTATCCAATCGATAGTATCAAGATGCAAATGCTTTTGTGTCCTTTTGAGTTTCAATGTGCATCTTCTCTGATGTGTTTTCTCTGCAATAGTGGTTTGGGGTTTTTAATTTTTCCAACTACGTTCATAGCCTCTGGCTGCTCCACACTATGTTTTATTTAGGTACACAGCTCACTTATACATATGAGTATGTATACATACATTAATATACTAAAGCACTATTAACGTGCCACTTCTTATTCTACTCGCTCAGCATTTATATTAAATGATCTACTTAGAATCAGCATTTTTTTGTTTTCTGTCCACTTGTTGCCAACACAGACTTTATCCTTTCCCAGATGAAGGACTTCTGTGCGCATTGATGTCTGTTCACTTTATCTTTTGTGTTCAAACAAAGATGTTCTTTATAGACTATGCTTCCGAAGAAGACAACAATTTTGTAACTTTGGAAAGTTTCTTGTGTGTTAGATTGTATTGTAGAAAATGTAAACGGAAATAAGTTGTTTTTCCTAAAAGTGTGCTGTTCTGGCTGATAGTGTTCAGGTCGGAGAAAGGTGTTGGGGAATTTGCCTACTCAACTCCTATACGAATTCAGGATTTCTGTAAAAGTTTGGCCTTAAATTTTCTTGCCATACCCCTCCATGCTCTAGGAGCATAAAGTGAATACGATTTAACTGTAATGGGAAAATATGATCTGTCATTCTATAGATGTTCCTAAATTCTGAAGCTAGTGTATATTTTGCCTGTTATTTTTGCGATGTCCTAGATGGGCTGACGTATTGGCAGTAGTTATTACTGACCTTGATCAGGCTTAGGTGTGTAGTCTGACCTGCTGTTGAGCTTAAACAGTCGACTGGGGCCCCTGCAAAGTAGAAAGAATAATGTTAAAATATTTAATGATTTAATTTTGAAGTAATGAGCTCAACTATGAAGTGAGCACATGCCCGCGACTATTCCATTGGCCATGTCTAAGCAGTGTTGGTTTAGGGGGGGGTCCTGCAGGTGTAGATTTGACATTTAGCTTTGCAGAATGTGCATATTAAAAATGGTTTACAAATTCAAATCAAGGATATTTATTTCAGTTTTCTGTGGAATTGCTGCCCAGTTCTAGTCTGGCCTCTAACCCCATTTGACCTCTGAACTCTGTTACTGCTATTTGAAGCTCACACACTTAAATCCCTAACTTTCTGGGGACGTTCAGATGACTTTTATATGGTTACTCCCTTGTAAAATATCTCTTAAATTAAGGTACAGGTTTGATTTCAGCAAGAAGAAAGTTTTTATATGTATATTATACTCCATTAAGGAATGTCTAGAATTATCTTCCTCCAATGTGGATGTAGCCATTATTACGCCATTTTATGACTTTGTAAGAGAATTCACTGTGTGAAAATTGGTCTGCATTTTTGTATAATACAATCTGCTGTTTTTTTTTTTTCTTTTGTTTGATAAGAGAGGGAGGTCAAACTGGAAGTTTGAAGAAAGGAAAAAATGAACCTGTGAAATTGAAATAACAATGTAACTTATGTGCAACAGTGATTTTAAGCTGAGGGAGAAAATATTAAATGATATTGCTAATTCTGACTGCTGTGTATGTCTTCTGTTGAGTTGTCTTAGAGCCAAATTAAATGGGTACATCAAGTACACTGGTGTAGAGTGAATTTACTGTAAACTACAACATGCTACTGCTCTATAGTTGCTGTTGCTCCGGTTTCACCCATCAGCCTCAGAACATGCACAATAGGCCTCCAGCTAGGTACTCTCTTGATCTGGAGATGGATCCCGTGGCACATCTCTTTTTGAGGATGTCTCTAAAACAGAGAACACATTTCCTTATGTAGACAATGCAACACATTGACGTAAACTCCAAAAACTTCCTTATGTTGGGTGACTCACTTTATTAAACTTTGTGAAGGTTCTCAGTCGTACAGGAGTTGTCCATCGTAGGCAAAAATTCTTCAGTCTTCATCTGTACTCTGTAGTTGAAGTGTAGGACGTTTCGATCTTACTCCAAAGATTGTCATCAGCTACTGAAGGCCTGGAGCACGCTGTGGGTTTATAAAGCCAGTGAACCAGCAGGAGGAGTCAGCCTCTAGGCCCCTCCTCTCTTAGTGCTAAAAGTACTTGCTAAGTACTTAACGAGGGTCCATTGTCTCCCTGAGCTACTCTCTAAGTCGTTGATTCTTGCCTATGGCAAGTGGTTGATACTTGCCATAGTGCCAAACAGTTTAATCAGTATGTTTTACTAAATAATGTCTGGTGACTTCCAAACTTGTATTGTAGAACAATTCAAACTGATTTGGCCCGCGTACTGGAGAGCAAAGATTTCATGCTCAAGATAAACTTATTCACATTTGTTTTTATACAAACGAACATTTGTCTGCTACATGCTCCTATTGTAAACTTTGGTTGTGTAATTTAGCACTAATTGTTTCCCCCTTACTCTCACAAATTCTCTGCCCGTCATACAATGTTGGGGTCTTTGAGTACTTGTTTAATTTAAAGGTAAGTATCCTTGAAAGGCTATATTCTCTTGATAACAATACTTCATCAGTTGTTGAAATGGGTTGTATACTCTACCTAGAATATGTCCTGCTAGGTGCAAAAACAAATGCAATATTTTGAGCTTTAAGTACTGAGGGGATGGCTTATGAAGTTGCAACATAACCCTATGACAAATCAGACCCATAAAATGTTAGCCCTGTGCATAAATCACAACACCATTGTTCTAAAGGTCTCCAGGGCTCTCGAGGACTTTGCCCTGAGTTATATACCATTGCATCAGGCCAATATCGCACAAAATGGCAATAACTTAAACTAAATAGCTTTTCTAACATAAATAATTACAAAACACAATTACTAAAATTGTCTACACATTCAAAGCATATGGCACAGATTTACCTTCACATTTCACCACTGTCTCGTGCAGCTCTTTTCATTTTTAACTACACTACTATCGAAGGGCACACCCACCAACTTGTAACGTGACAAAAGTTACATCATTTACAGATGATGTCAAACACATTACCATCTTTTTTATTTTGTTAAAACACTGTTGGGCATTAGAAAACATTTGATATGTCTCTTGTGGGTAATAGATTATATATTCCTTTATAATTTAGCATCTGTTTATTTGATTTAGAGAGGGATTTTAAGATTTAAGCTTCATGGTATTGTGTGTGTTACTCGATGCTTGTTGGATCCCATGTCACATGTCTCCCATCGTGCATTTTTCCAACAGTGTCCATGTCGGCTTTGTCCAGCTGAAAGTCAAACACCTACAACAGAAAATGTTTAAGTTAACTATTAAAAAGTATTCAAAAGTCTTAATCACAATTTAGTCTGCATTTTGGGGCATTTAGATTTTCTTTAGGCTTTTTTGTACTGAAATCATTTTACGGTTTGGATTTTTATCCCAAAAGAAACAAAACATAAATAAATTGAAAGAAAGGTCCTCAATAAATAAAAAGTAACTCCTCAAGAATTGTAAACTGAATAGAGTTAGTTTAAGCTGCCAAATCCCCAATACACACTTGCAGCCTAATGAACAGACCATTATAAAATCATATTTCTCATGTCAATCTGTTGAATTCTGTAAGGAATATACATTTTCAGAAAACAAACAAACAAAACAAAATGAAGCAGATGATGTGATATATATTCTGCATTTTTGAGGCCCACAATAAATGTCTTGATTTGGGC
>OMNZ01073147.1:0-10145 GCA_900303255.1 Lesueurigobius sanzi | reverse complement strand
TGAACAGTGCTCCGTGAGATGTTCAAATCTTGGGAAATCTTTGTATGACTTAACACGGCTTTAAACTTCTCCACAACTTTATCCCTGACCTCTCTGGTGTGCTCTTTGGCCTTCATGATGTCGTTTAGTGACCAATACCCTCTGACCATAGCTCGGAGCCCCTCACAGAACAGCTGTAATTCTACTGAGAGTAGATCACACACAGGTGGCCTCTATTTAATTATTAGGGCAAGGTGTGAACATTCAGCAAACATTAGGAATGTTTTAAAGGCAATTTAATACACTCAGAAAAAGCTGTATGAATACTTGTGCACACCCCACTTTTCACTTTTCTATTTTTTAAATAATAACACAATCATGTATCATTTTGGTTTCACTTCACAGTTGTCTGTTACTTGTGTGTGAACTTCCAGTAAAAAAATCAAAATAAAATATTTATGTTTATGGTTGTAAACAAGACAAAATGTGCAAAATTTCAAGGTGTATTAGTACTTTCGAGAGGCACTGTATGTGGACGACAGTGGTGCTTTCTGCAAACTGCTCATCTGCTATAATCCAACCAATGGGATTAACCGTCTTAACATTGTCTTAACTTTGAATGGAGAAGTATGTAATGAAATGTAATATTAAAAGAAATGGAAAAGAAAGTGTACCCCAGGGCAGCTGTGGGTTGTTGTCGTTGTTGTTGAGGTATATACAAACTGTGGTGGGATTGGGAGGTTTTGGGCAGGATAGTGGGCGGGTAGGGAAGGGATGGGTGGGCATGGGTCACTTTGTAATGTATTTATATCTGTATTAATATGATGAAAAGTATGGAATAAATGAATATTGCAATGTGAAGTGTTTTTGGTGTGCAGAAAAGTCTTTTTTTTTTAATGCCGAAATGAAAGATTAAAAAATACATTAAAATAGTCATGTCCATCATTGTCAATAAACTTTCATATTTTAACTTGTTGTCTAACTGGTTGTAAACTTTAGTCGACTGTATCATAACAAGCTATGAAAATCCTTTTGCAGTTCAACCCTCAGCTTTTACAGCATTATTATTCAAAACAATTATCAACGTCATTTTTGTCATAGGCCTATAAGAATCCCACCCACCAGTTGGGAACCACTTGCTAAACCTATCTCTACACCATGAAGTGAGTAAATAATGTCGGCAGATTTGATCTTAATCCAAAGATCTTCGTCGTTTGGATTAAGATCGAAACGTCCTGCACTTCAACTACAGAATACAGATGAAGACTGAAGAATCTTTGGCTATGATGGACAACTCCTGTACGACAGAGAACCTACACAGACGTAATTATGCAGAGTGAAAATTTGTCATTACATGCTGTATTATGGACAAACTTGCCTTGATCGCTAAGAAGTTGAGTCCGCTCTCGTTGGCCAGTGCTTTGGCGATCATGGTCTTGGAGCAGCCCGGGGGCCCGTACAGCAGTACTCCTTTGGGCGGCTGGATTCCCATGCGAGTGAAGGCCTCGGGGTGCCTCAGGGGCCACTCCACGGCCTGCTTCAGCTTCAGCTTCACCTCCTCCATGCCTCCGATGTCTGACCACCGAACCTGCATACAAGCACAGGCGGTTTGTCAATTTGATTATGTCAGATTGATTAAGAGATGCGCCAATCCAGCAATGTTCAATCTGTCTCTTTTTTATTAAAGATGGGACAGAAAATGGTTGAAGCGTGGACGGGAACCCAAAAGGCTAGCAATGTATTGTGCCTGACCGATGATATCTATCTATCTATCTATCTATCTATCTATCTATCTATCTATCTATCTATCTATCTATCTATCTATCTATCTATCTATATATCAACCCTAAATAGGCATTTCTTTCAATTTGCTCATAAAAACACTAACAGATGTATTATGCTCTAGCCTTTCATACATTAGTAACTACACAACAGCTATGCTCAAACAAAAATGCAAACCTTATGAGAAGTGCTGACATTTAATGAGATTACATGTGACTGGTCCTAAAATAGTCTTTTCATACATCTTCAGATCGGCCTCACGGATTGGCTCGCTCACCCAATATTCAATCCAGACTTGTCTTTTTCCAAGGTTGGATCTGAAAGCGAATATCAAATCTGGATTGACGCGTTTAAAATACTACTATAAAAATGATCATAAAGTTGGCAATGGCAGCATAAACATTTTCATAATATTTGTTGAAGAATATTCCAGCTTTTATAAGATAGGACAGCACCAATTTTCAGTTCAAAACAAAATTCACTGCCAACAATAAAAGCAGCCAACCAAATGAGCTCTGATTGGACGCTCATGTCAACAGTGTTCTCATGTAGCCTGCGCAAGAAAAAAGTCGAGGCTCATTGTTAAATTTCCGTTGTATAATGAAGGAGTACTAGCAAATCCACAATCCTCTTATCTCAGGCGGCTGTGCGCTTTTTCCTCGCATCAAGATGAACCAGGTTTGATTCCTGGACCCAGCGACATCGAAGGTCAAATGCAGAGAATGACCCTTCAGGGATAAATGAAGCATACCTTAACCTTAAAATGTATATGCAGTATGTCCTTAGTTCCTTACAGTATATTTTCCAGCCATTGCGATTTGGTTATTGCGACAAATCAAAATGTACTTTGGAGTTGATTGATTTTGCAGATCTACTAGATTGGAAGTTGGAGGAAGGGTTTTCTCATTCTGGATACAATGTTCTCAGTCTTTATAGGTACTTCAACCATTAATACTAATCTTTGTGTTAGCTGTAGGGGTGTTAAATCATTATGCTGCTGTATGGAAAGGTGAAGATACAGCACCATCTGAGAATTAAGGCCAAATCAACAAAATTTGGCGACTTTCTTTTAGGTAGGGCTGGGCGATGTGATGATAAAAATCGAATCATGATCTGAAATCTACTTTTTTGGTGACATCAGTGGCTTTTATGTTTAAGATTAAACTAGAACTAAACCAAGAGAAAACTAGGTATAAACCAGGTCAATATCACGGACTGAATATGGATTAAACCGGGACTAAACCAAGAAGTAAACCGGATTACAACAGAGACTGAAATCAAGGTCTAAACCAGGACCAAATTAAAAAGGACTACACCAGGGACAGAATGACACAATGATTACCCAGGACTAAACCAGGTCCAAACCCAAGGACTCAATCGGAAATAAACCGAGAGCAAACTGGGTCTAAAACAAGTCTGAACCTGGACAATATCACGGACTAAAACAGGTCTTAACCAAGACTAAACCACTACAACACCAGGTCTAAACCCAAGAAGAAGCAGATGGTTTAGTCGCCTTTTAAAGACAACATATGCATGAATCGTGAGAAAATCGAAATCGTGATTTTGCCCATATTGCCAAGCCCTACTTTTAGGATATACATTTCTGTCTATATTTGGTCTTTAGACAATAATAATAAACTTTCTAAATTAAAATAATATATTTTCCACCCCCTACATGCTCCAGCAATGTCCCGCGCTGTGAGCCCACACCTATCCCACTCATTTGCAGCTATAAGCCTGCACCGTCACTCTAAAGTTGCGTGTTCGGGCCGAGGCAGCAGTCATTCACCAGCTTAACATGGAGACTGCAGTTACGCGGAGGACCAGAGGTGGCAATCACGAGTATGAAAATGGACAACCTCCGTTGAGTCCCTTTAAGGTTCATGGTTTTATAGGCAGAAACTGTAATGATTATATAAAATGTAACGTAAAATGACAAATAGTTAATGAATAATCATTTGCTAAATAAACCAATTGATCAAATTTAACAAACTGTGCACCCCTAGTTAGGTTTAAAAAGCTGTCATCTGAAGAGAGTTACCTTGAATTGAAAAGTTTTGCCTCTCATCTTCTGATAGTTCTGATTAAACCTTGTTACAAGCCGAAACAATCCATTACTAATCCTTTACTGACCTTTCAAACTTTCTGATCATCCAAAGTTCAGAGATAATTACCTCATTCTTGTCGTAGTAAACGAAAAAATGGAGCAGACCTTTCACCTACTCATATTTCTTGACAAGGGCAAGTGCCGAGCCAAATACAACAATCACATTGATGATTATGATGCAGCATGATTCAGTACGATACAGTCCCAGTTCAAAACTCCGCTTGTGTCAATTACAAAAGCATTCGACCTTGAAAGCTATGATTGCGCACTGATGTCATCCCGACTTTCGAATGCAACCAACAAAGACGACCTTTTCAACTTGTGCGTTTTGATACGGTGTTGCGCAAACCATGTAAAAAAAAAAAAAAAAGATGGCCGGATGAGAACATGAAAGCTACACAAAGGTGGGTAGAGTAGCCAAAATATTCATATATGAGAGTATGGTTACTTACAGTTGTGGCCAAAAGTTTACGTACCCTGGCAGAGTGTAAACTTATGCATTTCATGAATGATAACACAAAAACCTTTATCTCGCTCATGGTTAGTGGTTGCTAGAAACTAGCCAAATGCTTCAATAGTCAATAGTTTACATATTGTGCATCTTGAAACAAACATACATTGTGTCAGAGAGTCCTGTACTTCAGCTGAAGTGAGTTTTTCTTTGCTCCAGAACAGTTTTCCTGGCAGTTGTTGAAGGTCATGTAAACGTTAGATCAGGGACATTTGAGTTGTTTCTGATTCATTATGATTTCTAGTAAACTGAGTTCTTTGACAATAAATGGCTTCGCACAACCACTAACCATGAGTTAAATAAAGTTGTGTTATCGTTCATATTCTATGAAAACTTTTGACCACAACTGTAGAAACTTCTAGCGAAGTAATGAGCTGTTCAAGCATAAAAGTCTGAGTTAAGTAGGAATGAGTTTTGACCACAACTACAAATTTTATTTTTTATTTTTACTCGCTCCTTCTTTTGGCATTTGGGGGGAAAAAAATCTCTCCAATGTGACTGACTGTGGGGGTCCCCAAAGATGCCATTTGTATCTAACACGAAGTGGAAAATAAACGTGAAAATGTCAAACCAGGGTACAAATTTGAGCAAAATCTTAAGTATAGTTGTGATAACCACTATGTTTTAGTGGAAAATCATACAAAAATATCAATTTGATTAAAAAAAATGACTAGGCAATGCGCTTTGAAGCTGGCTGTCACTTCCATATGGGAAAAGTAACCAAATATTTCAGTAAACATAAGCAGAAGTCAAAAGTACTGCCATAAAATAGGTAGAAGTACACTCTCAATGTTTCGTAAATGTACTTGAGTAAATGTACAGGAAGTGATAAATACCCTCCTCTTAGACTACATTGAGAGAGCGAGGCATAATAAATAGCTGGGTTTGAACTATGAAGTGCGGCTAGTTTGGGGAGTGGGCCAAGACCTGTCCGGCTGATGAATGGAAGGAGCCCGGACCGGAGGAAGGGAGTACAGCGGTGATCAACAGGAGGATATTAAGCAGATAAGGCAGGAAAAATCTCCTCTGAGCGCGTCTCAAAGCTCTACATCACCAGCCTGTCTATCTCTTTATTACCCATCGATTCCTTGCCTTTTTCGTCTCTCTTTTTGCACACCTCTGCTCTCCTTCATCTGTGTGACCAATCACTAAATCCACATCTCTCTGCGTGTCCCACTCCCTCTCCTGTTCCTCTATCTCGGTCTCACGTACTCCACTATCTGCGTTTTATCTGGCCTTGCTCGCTCATTGACTGTGTTTACATGCACACAGAGGCAGAAATCAGGTTACACACTGAACAAGGCAGGCGCACGTCTCATGTGCTAACACGGTTACAGGGAAGTGCATGGGCATATAGCTCACTAATCTCATTTGTCACACAAAAAAATTATGTGGACTGTAACAAAAAGTATGTGCAGCATGAATGATATGGTTTCTGACAAAAAATCCATTGGGAACAAGAGAGAGGTCAACCTTTGAATAAAGACTCTAGATTTAGACAATAGTATAGCCTGGCAAACCAGTCTGTCTCTTTAAATGTATGAGATACATTTGTCTCCCAAATGTATCTCATACATTTAAAGAGACAGACTGGTTTGCCAGGCTAGACAATAGTATGGGCCGGAGTCTCAACTTATATAGCACTCTACATTAAGCACTTCAGGGAAGACACTCGAGGAAAACCCTTATTTTTTTTTTTTTTTCGGTTTTGGTCCAGTTTGTCCTCTTTAAATATAGTATACTTTCATCATACATTCATCTATACAATAAGGAGTGTAATTATTGATGAAAACAGAATATTTAGTTATAATAATATTTGTTTTTTAGGTTCCATTTGAACTAGAAGGGTGGAAAAGGCAACAGATAATATATCTAGAGACAACCAAGGAGAATGGATGGTGTTGTCCTGTTTCTATAATAGTGTTGCAATATTTGACACTTGCTATTGCTAATAGTAGCTATTCAAACTGTAATTACCAAAAGTTACTTAGATATTATGCATCAATGGTTGACAAGAGCTCATATCGTAAATCACTTTATCCATACAGTTTTGCGTAATCCTGTTGGTTCTTTCTTCCTGGTTACATCTTCTACGGTTCACCGCTTCGACCTGAACTTCCTGGGTAATAATGCATCAGTGTCCGAAACTGTCCTCCACATTTTTAAAGCCCATGATTCAACATTGGATCGGTTTTCTGCTCAAAGTGTGCACAACGCGGCGCCATGGAGTTGCTTGCCACGTTGTTGGATGAAAGAGAAAGCTAATTTTTACCATGATTTTTTTTTTCCCACTGCTGCCTGCGGAGGGAGCTTCAGGCCAAAACCTAATAAAGCCATTATTTCAATTTACAAAGCGTAAAATATCAATACTCAGGTACCCAAAAGAAAGTGTTTTAGCCTCATATGCATGTCCACTTTTAAGTCAGTAAAATATAGATTTTCAGCAGCATTCAAAAGGCAGCCAAGTACAGTACCTTCAGTGTATAGACCTTTCTCAGCTGACATCATCAGCAGCGGAACTTATGTTGCAACAATGGGTTGCTGCAAGCAATTCAAATCAAATCATGCTATATCTCTATGCTCTGACCAATCAGAGTCTTGTGGGCAGCAAAAGTCACATGACGGGTCCTGAGCTCCGACAAACGAGCATTTGTTCAGATATCGTTGTCTGACCTGACCACTCAAGTGCTGAACCATCTTGGAGAGCGTCAAGACCAGTAACACCATTGTAAAGAACAGCTAATAACATGGAGCAGATGGAGCAAATCAGCGGAATGCCAACCAACAGGCCGGCATTCCATTCCAAGTCACATGACTGAGAAAGGTCTATTATATATTTACATAGCAATAGATTAGCTTCCTTTTAATTCACTCATTATACACTTTATTTGCCGTACTAAACAAATAAGTGCTCCATAATGTGTTTTGTTGCATCTCAGAGTCATTATTGCTGCATCACTTCTGCTACAACTACTCTATCACTATCACTCCATCTTTTCTGCTCTTCCTCCATCGTCTTGGCCCTCCCTCCCTCCCTCTCCCTCTCCCTCTCCCTCTCCCTCTCCCTCTCCCTCTCCCTCTCTCTCTTCATGCAGAGGTAACACATCCCAGGCCACCGGCGCCGTCTCCGGGGAACCGAGAACCTAATGGAAACCTGGCGTCTGGCCACGCACTGTAAATACCCAACGATTTATGGACAGCGCGGGAGAGGGAGGGGGGTGGAGGGCGGATGGAGCGGAGATAGATCGGAAGCGACCAAATGAGCCAGGAGACTGATTCAGACCACTAATGAGTAATGAAATGAAATAAGCAGATAAAAGCTATGGTTAAGGACACATAGACTACACAGGAAACAGCTGAGCGGCGGTAAAATGATACAGTGTGCGGTGAGTTACAGAGGAAGTGCAGCCGGGAGGAGATGGAAGGGTGAAGGACTTATCAATTTGGTGACTTCGCAAAAGGGGAAGTCACTCCTCCTCCTCCGGGTTGTCATGCATTGCAGCACGTCGCAAAGTAAGGGGGTATTATGGGGGTTTTTTTGCAGGTATTTGGTAATGATCATCATTATCCTACACAATGTTTCAAGATTTTAATATGTGCAATAACCTCAGTGTTTACGAAACCTGCAATGTCACTTATTAGTTATCTCATCTTATTTTTTTATCCAGTGTACATAAGAGATGTTTTTTATTGATAGATGCAAAGAGACACTTGACGCTAAGAGTTTTCATCCTATTCCAGCATTGTTACTACTGCTTGCAAACCTTTTTTTCTTCTTGATGGCACATTTCCTGAATTTTGCAACCCCTTGTGTGATCCTGTCCTAAGAGTTGTTGTAACAAGTACATTTCTCCATTGTGAGATCAATACAGAACTATCTTATCTTATCTCATCTCATCTTTGATGCTATATTGATCTAAAACATAAATTTTAATTTAATTCTCCCGCACCTGTATTTCCAGGTTGTAGTACACAAAAACTCTCCGTAAGCCCCTCCCTTCCTTTGCTGCTCTAATTAAATAATAAAAAAACGAAATAAATAAAGAGAAAAATAGAGTGGGCTGTACATGCAGTGTAATGCTGTTGCTTTGGTGGATGTTTTTGCACTGGCGATGAAAGGATAAGCTTTGCCAGAGTTGGAGTGGTTCGCATTTCCTGCTGCAGTGTTAAAAATAGCCACCGGTGAAAGATTCAAAGGTTGATCCAACATGTGCAAGTGCTCCAAACACAACTCCAGTTATGTTTTTGTTATGAGGCAAAACATTGTAAAATGCTTACAGCTCTAAGATGTCGATTTTGCATAATACACCCCCTTTAAATCAAATATTGGTCAAGTCCCATTATAACACTAGGAAAAACACGTATTTATTTGTGCTCCGCTAATCCACTATAGGAAATGATAGTATAGATATAAGAAAATGTCTAAAAAAGCACAGTTGAGAGTCTGGGCCTTTTTGAGGTAAAGTAAGTTACTGTATACAAAATTATATTTTTCTCAAGTGCCTCCATTGTCTGACCTGAGCAACTAATCAGAAACTCTGTTTCCATAATTTTGCTCTGAGACGACCTGTCAATCAATCCGCACACACTTTATTTTACACAGGGAACAAGGAGGGGCTTTCAGGTCCAATCAGGAAGGGAGAGGGAGGGAGCAAGGTTGTTTACTTTTTAACTTTCTCTCTTGCCTCACAATAAGAAGGTCCTGGGTTCGATTCTGGGCCAAGACGGGGCCTTTCTGTGTGGAGTTTGCTTGTTCTCCCCGTGTCTGCATAGGTTTCCTCCGGGTGCTCCGGTTTCTCCTACCACTAAGAACATGCTGGTCGGGTTGAACCACAGTGGCGGCGCAGAGTTGCAGCGGCTCAGGACCTACCACCCATCTGATCTATGTAATTTTGTTGTGCATAGGGCTGTCGCGATAATTACTATATCGACTTATCGCTCGATAAGTAAAAGGAAGGACGATAACATTTTAGGCTTGATAAATTCGATAAACACACGTGCTGCTTTATTACATGAGAATGAACGCTATCTGCGGCGCAAAGAGCATCTGTCTGTGTAGTGCAGGCATCGTGTACTCTGCCTATGTGCGTAAAACAAGGCCTCACCAACACATTATGTAGACAATGCATGTATCCATATCATTTATATATCAGTGGACACAGCTTTCAGAGAGAGGCGGGTGTAAACAGAACAGCGTGCTACAGATATGGCTACAAAACCTTCCCACCTGCTAAACTCAATGGCAGAGCGAGGACTGAATAAACCAATGACTCATCGGTGATGTGAGTGGACTTATAGCCAAACCAGGTAGGCCTATGTCTAACATGTGAATATTGTTATATTTTGTTCATATTTAGCTAAGAACAAACAGGGAGCGTCTGCGTTTGCTGTGTGTGGAGCGGAGGATGACGCGCTAAATCCGCGACGGCTAAAACTAAAGGCTAACCTGACAAATAAGCAAAGTTCTTCACAGTTATGGCGATAAACGCTGATATTTTCACCAAACCTCCCAGATTTAGCACGCACTTTGTTTACACGTATAAAAGTGAAGCACGTCGTGGTTTTTACAAGGCCCTCAAAAGGAGAGAGGCTCGTGTAAGGCACGGTACGGGACTCGCTTTTTTTTCTCTCCGATAGCCTCTCGGGCTTATAGTATTTTGATCAAAATAAAATGAAATGTAATAAAACAGTCTACTTCTTCTGTAATCTTGTATTAAAATATGAATGTAATCATTATATTTATTTCTAAACAAGTTTCATTTA
>OMNZ01073146.1:0-16624 GCA_900303255.1 Lesueurigobius sanzi | reverse complement strand
TTTTGATCGGTAGGAAGACTATGAGGCTGCATGCTATGCTGTTCACAGGGCGCTACCAAAAGACATGGTGTTTCCACGCTGCATGGGTGCAACGTGCCCTTTTACAGGTTAATGATCTATAATTATCAATTGTAAGATGGCACAAGTATCAAACACGGGGAGCACCACAACAACAACAAAAAACCATGGGAGAGGCAAATCGGGCTAAAAAATGGGATGCAACTCATTGACCTTAGGAAGTACATATATATATATATATATATATATATATATATATATTTTATTAATATATTTTATTGTGTTTTCAAAGAATGTCTTGTCAGCGTTCATGCATCATTTACAACAACAGGATTATCACCTGTGTATCCAAACAAAAAATTCTTCAGGTCGATCTCAAAGGTCTAAGTTAACAATAGATGCACCGATCCAGTTATTTTGCTTCCGATACCGATACTTGAGGTTAGAGTATCTACCAATACCCGATACCAAAAATAAAAGTAGGCTTGACATGTTTGTTGTTTATGTTCAACTGTTGAGCAGTGAGTGAAAGTGTTTGTTACATTAATATAGACGACTCCAACATAAAGTGATCTGATCATTAATGCATTATAAATATATTTTATCAGTGATTCTGCTACAGTATTTCTCTAAACAAAACACAAACAGACCTTCAGCAGTGGACAATATTATTCCACTACTTTGGGTGTGGCTCAGTCATAGCTTTCTGTCTCAGCCTTAACCCCTTAAACCCCAGCGTGCCAAATTTGGGTCCTGTGGGGAATAAGAGGTTAAAAGCTATCACTTGAAGCTAGCATTAGCATACTGCTGCTAACTGTGGTATTTTGCGTGTTGATCAAAAGTGGTATTACAGAGCGTACTAACATGACTGAATGTAGATTAAGAGCTTTAAAGTGACATACAGCATGTCCATATTCAGTAGAAGTTATTTGTAATCAATACCATATGTTGTATTTTCCCCAGTATTGGCTCCGATATCCGATACCAGTGTCGGAACGATGCATCCCTAGTTAATAAACCTATTGAACGTCCAAACATCACATGGAAAGTTGAATGTTTAAATCCACTGTCTCTCTGTTATTAAGAACCCCTGACATAAACAAGAATCTACACTGACGGTCCCAGTGTCGGTGTAGTTTTGTCACCTCAGCCCAATTCCACCATTAGGAGCTGTTCTTCATGCATGCCCACACACGCTGTTGTCCCGTTGGGAGTGAAAAAGAGAGCGTGTCCATAAGGCTGAAAGGGAGAGTGACAGTGCCCTATCTGCTGCGTCCCATCTGGGTGTCAGTCTCTGGTTTCGCCCTGGGGCTCAGATAAGCTCCGGGACACAATAGGGACAGCCATTAAAATTCAAACTACCAGCGACTGCCATGAAATAGTCATGACCGGTGAGGGAAAGCCACGCACTTCAACAGGGGCGCTTACTGTCCATCTGGCCGTGATAGTGAAGGGCAAATGTTTTCTGCAACTGTGGAGCTGCATTCCAAATGAGAGAAATGCCAAAATGCAAGCGTTTTAGAGCAACAAGTCGGATGGGAATCTCAGGTCTCTGTCTGATACGGATCTCATCAATGGACCTGCCAGGATCTGCTTCGTTTACAGCACGATACATCAGCTAAAACCACCTCATCTCTCTAATCATGATGCATCACAATCTATATGCCAAGCTACCTCAGCTGACTCCTCTCCATGTGAAGGAGCAGCGACTCTACTCTGAGCTCTCACCGGGTAACTGAATTCCTATATCTCGGAGGGTGCGCCCGGTCATTCTGCGGAGAAAACTCCAAGTGAAATGCCAGAACGCAACCATTTTTACAGCAATCAAATGTGAAAATAGTGGTGCCTAACCACAGAGTCCAGCTAACTGCATCGCTGAAGGGAGCGAAAGTATTGATCCGACTGTGCTGCAACGTGATGGGGGTTTATGAAACTCCAGCCAAAAAATTCCATCTGCCGCGCAAATGGATGTCTCCCCTCTAAGCGCTCCTGACACCCAACCGATGTACCTACACCACATTAAAACACAATTGATTTTTCCACATGCAGCTAACCCAGGACCTGTCATTTGGAGTTGGCAGAGCTGGGAGTCCAATGTGCACAACTAGATCTACAGCCAATCATAAAGTCATCACGTTCCAATTTTGATTATAACAATTTATTTTTGTTCCGATCAAGACTGTGTGCATAATATTTGAATTGTGATTTATCTAGTAGCTTTAACTTAGTCTTGACGACTGGCTGTTTCAACTAATTTAGGTCAACGTTCAGTGCAGCTTCTGCGCGAAAACAGATCCCAATAAAGGATCCCAAACCTATTTTACAAAAGGTGGAGCTAAACCTTGCAATCTGTTCATCGGATGCTGCATAATCCTTTCTCAAGGGACAACAAAACAAACAACACTTATTTTGCTAAAATTAATTAGTTTCTAAAATTAAATGACTCTAAATTAAAGTGTTATCTCTGTTGATCCTTATTGCCTCCCAGAAAAGAGATTGCAGCCTCAATCTTTGCGCATCATCCCACCGTTACCAAAAAGTCCCAGTGTGACCCATCTGACCCAACTTGCACTATTACAAACAGCGCTTATTATCAAAGAAAAAATGTTTAATCTTAAGAAACACTTTATGCTTATTTTGACCATTCCTTCCATGCTACTGAACAAACGTGACCATAGAGCGACAACAGTAAAGGACCCATGTCCAGATTTTGAGTTTGGTCACAGACTAGCTGCAGGAATATCCTATGTATCACCCACATGGAGAGGACATAAACTCCACACAGAAAGTCCCCTTGACAGCAAATCAAACCCTGGACCTGTCCTTCATGCTTTGAGTTGAGAGTGCTACGCACCATGCTTTTAAAATTAGTGCCACAGTCACAATAATTATGAAATAGACTTATTGCTCGATAGGTAAAATGAAGGATGATAAATGTACGTTGTATGTGTGTGCTAAAAGCTCTGTCCCATCTCGGTGCCCCACATCTCACCATTGTACCTCACTCTCACTACACCTTAATGCAGGCTTTGACACACCATTCACCCCGAGGTAACAGCACGGGACACCAGGACAGAACAGCGCTTTGATGCTGAGGTAACTCCAAAGTTTCAGCTCTATATCCCAACATGCTCACTCTGTTTTGCTGCCGTTCAGATTGTTAGCAGAGCACTAAGTGCTGCAGCCTTGAGTTCAATGTTCGACAACCTGGCATCAGTATTTGTTTGATCACGCTCGTATAGCTGTGTGTTGAATGATTCTGTTTAAGACATGCAGTTCTATAAGCTCCGTGAGAGATGTGCAATGTGTAAACCCAAACTGGTCCCACCACCAGGTTTAGAAATTGCAGATTTTGCGAATTTGGAGACTATTTGGAAACTCCCAGCGCTAAGCACACTGAGCATCTATCTGTCTGTCCTTTTAGTCTCAATGGCCCTCATTTATCAAAGTTGCACAGAGAATGGTGTATATTTTGGGTGTATACACTGAAGTCTGCGTGGCATTAAAGGACTTGGTGAAAATCAGCGTCAATCGAATAAAACACCCTCAAATATTCACGTGGGCCTTGCCCACGGATTTTGTGGCATACATGCACGGAACAGGGCAAAAAGCTGCCTTTGTCCGCGGGTCCACCTCTGGTTGAGCTTTTGGTTTAAAAAAAAGTCTGTTAACTGTGGCTCATCAGCTCTTTATCACAACGCTCTTTCTCCTTTTGCACCTTTCTCCTGTGTGCACCGCGTTCAAACTTTTTCTTCCCCGACATTTCTGTCTCGCTGCACGAGTCGCCGTCCAGAACTATAGATAGATGCGGTACATAAGTTACGCCTGAAGTTTCTCTGCACTTGCATTGGATAGAATTTGTATTAGGTAGGTAAAACAAACAAATTAGTATAATATGGTTCAATGATATCTGATAGGCCGACTACAGAAATCTGACAGGATCAGGCAGAGCAAAGGCGCTATGGCCATAAGTGTCAGGGCCAGTTCCTTAAATAAAGTAACAAGTGAATTTCTCCATTGTGAGATCAATAAAGTATTAATTCTGGTAGGCCCTTGACTATGGTAGGCCCCTGGGCTCCAGCCCCTGCTAGCCCGTTGGATAAGGCGGCCCTGTGTGCAGGAGGCGTGGTCAGCAACAGCTTCGTGTGTGTGCAGGTCAGAAGTCGGCGGTGGATACGCCCATGACGATATTGATAAATGCCAAACAGGTGGTGACTTTTCCGATTATGCCGTACACAAATTTGATACCACAAAACAAGGGTGCATAAAACAAGACCCCACAGAAACGTGATCACGCAGACTACCCACAATTCAACGTTCTTAAATGGACAGGTGGCATTGAACACCACGGCCGTCTTAATGCATATATCCACATCATTTAGTGATCAGTTATGAGCGAGGCAGAGAAGACAGCGCGCTATCGAGGTTTCCCCACGGCAACACTTTTGGCGACACTGATTGGCAGAACAAGCAGGCCTGATTAAAATGCAGTCCTACTTGCATTTTGGGACTGCAGCACCAGAGCTGCCAGGTTCACACCAGAACTCGGCAGCTCAGGTGTGAGAACATTTCTGATTTCAGCCAAAAGGACGCGCCGCCAAGCAACATTAATGAGCTGGTATGTCGATTGTGTATGAAAAGCCTGGAAATGCAAACACTCACCCCAGTATATCTGGTCAAGGAGAGCCTTTTCACCTCAAACGGTATATTGATCACTTTTGCCAACTATCAAAATACAATAACATTATCATCTGCAGTGTTCAAAAGCCAGTGTTTAGAAAAATGCTTTGACACTGCCACTTGCACAGGAGAGGATTTTTTTTTATTTTTTTTAAATCAAGAATGAGTGCACCAGCATTATAAACAATATTTTCTGAGACAATATAAAAAATATTGCCTACAACCACCAAGTAAGACTATTGAGATAGTGGCTGTATGATTACAAGCAGACGTAAATTATGCAAAATCTATATTAAAAGCAGAGCAGCAGACCCTAGACGATGCGTTTGCACATTCAAGGGAAGGCAGTGTAGGATCAGATGCTTTGATCCTGTGCCCTTGGATGAGTGTGACTATCACTGCACTATCCCACTTCCCACAGGCCACACTTGCACAGGCTTAGTTAGTGTTTACATTTATGCCAAAGGGTGCAGAATGGCAGAAACCACACTGCTGGAATCATAAATGCTTGTAATAGTATAGTAGCTACAGCTTTACTTTGCAAAATAAGTTGTTATAGACCTATGACCAAGCTCAAAATTTTTGCTAACTCGGTCTCTCCAGCCTCTCAAAGAAAGGAAATGCTAGTTTGGATATGAGTTCCGTATGAGACCAGGGAGTTCATAAGCAAAAATACTAATGAAATATATTGGGAAAAGTCTTTATAAAGTCTTGGAGGAAGAAAAAGTATTTTGGGGAGTTGACTGTAACTGTCAAAATGTACTGCACTGGCTTTGATGGATATTATTATTTATCTCTAAACATCACAAATTGACTTTAGTGTCCTTAGTACCTAATTTAATCTTCATCCATGCAGGCAGGTTTGTTTTTGAGTGCGTGCGGTGGGACTATTTGGTGTTTGTGCCCTAAAGCGGGGCAGGGCTGGTGCAAACGGCATCTGGTGGTGTGCCCTTGATATGGAGATGGTGTGTCTGCGCTGGCTGCTTTGGCCCGCAGCGGCAGGAGATAAAGGAGAGAGGTCAGATCGGGGGAAAAACAGCTGACACAGAGGGAAACAAGCCTCTGCATATCCAGCTAAAAACAAAGCCGCGCCTGTCAATGGCCATCCGCGAGACAGGCCTCAGATGCCGGTTCACATTCGGGGCGCCTTATAGGAGGAGATATAGATACAGAATATGGCGATGACCTTGGACTGTAGAAATGTATGCAGGCCCGATGCGATTTTAGAACCTGTCAGGAAGACAGCAGTCTGGCCACCCATACTGAGTACTTCCTGTTACACTGAGAAAGAAATGAAGGCTATTTTTAAACAGAACTCATAAAAATACAGATAGTACGGCTGGGACAGTAAACTGCGTGTGTTGTATTGTGTTGTTTCAATAGCCTGTATTGCAAATTGCAATAAGTAAAATATTAGGTCTTTATCATAGTACAAAGGTAAATATTTATGCACATTCTCTTTGGTGACTGACCCAAACTCAGACAAAATACAGTACATTGAAAATACAGTATATGTCTTTAAGGGATGACATCAGTGTACTTCATTTCAGCTTAGATATTGATTGATATAAATTTAAAGATAAGTCAGAAATCTTGCATTACGCAATATTACAAAATGTTAAGGGCAATCAGGGCATAATGAAGACCTACAGGTTAAAAGGCTGGTCCAAGTCACAATAAAGGACTTTGATTTTGCATAGACCCGAGTGCCTGGGATTCTTCTGCTGTTTCTTTCACTCCACACTGTAAGCTTTATATACCGTAAGGTCATCGGCATTTGCTATTGCTCTTTCCTTGCCCTGTTCCAAAGAGCACCGGTCTCCGCATCCTCGTGATTATCAGACCCTTGATGCACTCGCCCTCATCTGCTATTTTTAATTACAAAATGTTATTTGCAAATCTAGTGACAGTAAAGGGCAGCACTAGGATTCTAAGCACTTGGACAACCAGACACTGCCACAGAAATAAATGACTTTCAGTGATAATGTCTACCATTGTAAATAAGATTACCTTGTGATTGATGTATTTCAATTAGAAACAGGAATGTGGTTTCTTGTATATTTAAATGTAAATGATCTGTCACTAACACCAAAGTATCAACCGTGGAAGTCAGACACTATTCAATTATCTAAAGCCGTGTCCCGACCAAACGCGGCAAAACGCGCGGTAAACAACGCGTGTTTATTTTGAAGCCAACGCGTGTCACTTTGGTGCCTTTCGTGTCACAACGCGCGCTGCCGTGAGTGAGTGCCGCGCGGTGGCCTGCCATGCTTTGGGAGGAGCTGCTCTTGCCGGTGGTCAGCTTAGCTACAATAGCAGACATCGAGACAGTGGCTTTATCTGTTAAATAAAGCCAGACGTCATCGTAGGGCTTCTTCACAATGTGTCTGGATTCATCATATAAACCAGGCGTGCAGTGTTTGGTGAAACTCACCATTTGCTCCAAGAAGAGTTGCGCACGGATGAGGTCCGTTTCAGCGGTATTTCCATCTGTCCCGTGCCCAGTTTGATGACCTCTTTGCCCACATCGGCGGTGGCATCGCCCGCCAGGACACCAACTACAGGCGCTCGATCCCCGCGCCTGTCCATCTGTCTCCGGTTAGTGGCATTTTCTGATAAAATGAGCTACTACTGTTATGCCAGAGCCTTCCTTTCTTCCTGTTTTCATCCCATTACGTAAAATGCGTCACTAGAGTGAGCCGCTCTGATTGGTAGCCACGCGCGGTGAAGTTGGAAAAGTTCTGATTTTTCAACCTTTGCGGCAACGCGAGCACCGCGGGCAACGCGAGTACCGCGAGCACCGCGAGCAACGTGGCGCCAACAACGAGCGTGCCATGCCGCAAGATGCCTCAACGCACGCTACCATTCATTTTGAATGTAAACCCTTCGCTCATACCGCGCGTGCCGCGTTTGGTCGGGACACAGCTTAAGAGAAAGGGGAACAATCCACATGATAACAAATGTATTTTTTTTAATTAGCATGTAATTGTTTTGAAAAATAATATTAAAACATGTTGAAAATATGCATAGATTTCTTTCAAAAATACTGAAATACCTATTATTATGTGCAATATATTGATTGTTGCTTTATCAGAAAAACATAAGGTTATAGCATGTATCGTATGTGAGGCACCCAAAGGTTCACAGCCTAATAGGATGGATCTTCTCCCAGAAAAAGGGTCCTCACTGCTCTCTATAGGACGCCTCAGGAGAATTAAAATATAGATTAAATGCAGAGGATATAACTTTCCCACAGCGATAACTAAGTATAAATTAAATCATAAATTAAATTCATGAAAATATGCCTTTCTCCATACTATCCTGTTACGTTAAAACGCAGAGCTCCCTTTAATGCTATTAGCTATATCACACAGACATGTGTAGCCTGGTGTGAATCAGCAGCTCCATAGGAACAGTGCAGTGCAGTCTGTGTTTGAGGATAATTCAGTCAGGCCTCTCCTGGGACGGCCCGCTGCCCGACAGGTCCAGAGCCTCATCATTAATAAAACACACCATACATCTCTCACTGCATTAACTCATGACCATGGCTTTACCATAAAGGCACTTAAAATACACACGGGTAATCAATAATAATGACTCATGGGTATAGTCAGTGTGGTAAAGACCTGATATATCTCAGGTCATGTGGAATACATTGTTTGCTTATCTACGATTAGGTCTAGCTAGTTGCAATTTACTGCGCTGCCCTAATACAGTTTGTACATTTTTTGGAGGACATTTCTGTGCACATGTTATGGGACTGTTTGGGACTATTTGACTTGAACAACTAGACTAGACTTTAAACTGGAAAAAAGACCATAATGAATAATCTTTATTGTCATTGCAACAAGTACAATGACATTTTAAGTCCAGTTGGTGTAAATGTCAATAAATGTTAAAAGGCAATTAATTCTTTAAAATGACACATGCACACACTCATCAGTTACATTATGCCTATGGTCGGTTACATTTGACAGCATTCAGTGTGGCAACTGCACTTAAGGGATAGGGTTAGGGATAAAAACTGTTCTTAAATCTATTTGTCCTGGTCTTAATGGACCTGTACCTACTCCTTGAAGGTAGTAATTGAAAGAGGGAGTGTCCTGGACGTGAGGTGACCAACCATAACCAACTAGGACTGAGGGACATGATGAGGTTAAATCAAATTGTTTGTGATATATTGAACCATGAACTCCATGTGGGCAGACTGTCATATTGTCTACATGTTGACTATTTGACCTCACATACAGTACGTCTGGTCAGCCTCCACCATGCTCTGCACAGAGAGGCACAATGAAGGAGCAACAACAGGCAGGTTATTGCCGAGAGATGTTGCTGCCTTATCATCCAATGGGCTTATAAATATAATGACATACAATATTCCCTATCATCTATTAATTATAAAAGCACACATGTTTGTCTCTAGGGCCCCAATGTTCCCTCTTGCCTTGGCCCCCTACTGTGTTAAGAAACGGCTCTGGCTCTACATGAATTACAGATTTTACCATTCACAGTGAAGTATGAACTCTATCTAGCAGATATCTTGAATTACCTTGTATATTTGTTTAAAACATTTAATCAGTTTTATCATATATTGTTTTAATGACAGATTTGGCTTTGGTGGCTCAATTATTTTGCTCTAACAACACAGCAAGGTCCTAATGTAGGCTATTTCATTTTTACGAATTCCCTCCTACGTACCACGCATCAATAACGGGCGGAAGGACATTTATAGCATCATCAATGAAGCTTGTAGGCTAAAAGGTGCTTCCGGACTGCAGTGCACGTCTTCCCCAAGGAGATCTGCTTAATATTGCACGCAGAGTGAAATAGCAGGGAATGATTGACCACTAAACTCCTGGCTGCCTCAAGGTCACTGCTGTTACCACACCTGTGCACGTATGAGAGAGAGAGAGAGAGTGTGAGAGCAAATGTGAGAGCGAGGGCATCGCGCAGCTCACATCATGGAACAAAATGGCAGTCTATATCAATTATAATCTGTCCTCAGAGGGTGATGTCTTTCTGCGCCGTGCGTTCTGCAGAAGATCCGCGAGGGGAAGAGGAGGAGGAAGGAAGTAGCAGAGCACAAGAAAGTGTCCTTATTCCAGAGAAGATCCCTTGTGGGACGGAGATTAAATAGACTGTGGCGAGTGGGAGCAGTGGAGCGGGCTCGTGGCGTGCTGACTGAAGGATGCGATTAGGATGATCATTGGGGAGGGAGAGACGGATAGATGGGAGAATGGATAGACGGATGGATGTGATGCGAAAAAGTGGAACAGGGCGGAGAGCAACAAAATACTGAGGAGAGAGATGCAGACTCATGTTGGCTTCATGCATAATTGGGAAGATTTGAAACTTCAAAGTCAACCCATCCGCTCACTTTCAAGTTGGAATGTGCTGAAATAGTTCAAGTGTTTGGTCTGAGTAGCTCGTTCCAATTAAGTTTGCAGGGATTGTATTTATCGGAACAACACCTTGAATATTGTGGATTATTGCAACAGAAACTTCACAGACTTATTCAGACTGCGGCGACAGAGGTGATTTCTCTGTCATTTCTACATGAGGGCACACCTGCACATTCAAATCAGAGAAATTACATTTGAGAAAGCCAATAAAGACTGCATGGGATTCGTAGAACACTGTTGTGAAAATAGTAGCCCACTGCTGTAGAGGACCCGAGCTTGGAGGGGTGAGAGTTTGTTATTTTTACATTATTTTTACATTGTTTGGATAAGTTGAGCTACTATATCTACATTCAAATTGTGCAGATATATCAAATAAAATGCATTTCAGCAAGACATAAACACACTCTTTTTAAAGTAAAGGAAAGTGGAGATTGATATCTGAGAGGGATGCTGCATCCTGAGCGATGTACAGGAACAAGCCCAATCGAACAAAAAGTGCAAGAAATATGGTGTCAGATTACAGATATGCATTGGGCTAAAGCAGGCACTTTTTAGATCTTTGTTCAAAGAGAATGATGAGGAAAAACAGAAATCCAGCGCGGAGCAGACGGGGATGACTGTGCGCACGGCTCTAATAAATATGTCAAGTGAAGTGTTTTCATGAGTATCATCAACAACTGGCTCCCAGCGGAAATAAAAGCTTTGTACGATACATCATGTTGTGCTATCCAAAGCAATATTGTCAGAGCAGGGCCTTCCTCGCACAGATTACCACGAACACCAACTCATTAGAACCAGCAACTTTCAGGTACTGTAGTTTATAGCCTCAAGGAGTCATTTTAAAGCAGTTTCGTATTGTAGCTTCAGATTTGTCATGGTATTCTTGACTTGCCGTCGCTATGTGTAAACCCACCATTTTTATAAAGACTAGAAAATGATCACTAGGTCGAACCTGAGATAGAGATAGTGAATAGTACGTAGGGATGGGTATCGTTCATTTTTGTTTGGTACTTGGTTTACGATACCGGTACCTGAACTCTTTTTGATACCTATACTAAATTATTTGTCATCTACACAAAAAAATTAACATCTAGATGAGTTTAAATGACCCAATTTCAACTTATTCATCTAAATTTGAGCAGTTTTGACGAGTTAAGTTTGAGTCGCTCATTTGACCTAATTCTAACCACTTGTTCTAATGTGTTTTGGACTTGTTTCAATAGATTTCTACTTATTTCCATTTTTACTTGCCAATTGGACTTATCTTCTCGGCAGGAAGCGGGCTAGTTACTGACCTATTAAGTTGCCATAGACAATGTACAGTACTTGCTTGTAATCTTTTAACTGATGGACATTTATTCAGTTGTCTGCATCACCATTTGATTTTTATGTTTATATTTTTATGATTGTTTAAGAAAAATCTGCATTGCTTATGAGACAAATAAATAAAAGGAGGAATGATATTTGAGTGAAAAATGTTCTCTTGTCTATGTTGAATGACAAAGTACAAGCTATATGTGTTTTAATATGGAAAAAATGCAATTGACTCAGAAATCAAGTTTGTTAGTTTTTTCTGCTATACCACCCAGCTCTATAATAGCCATATAAGACACTGATGATCATTCACTGGGGCCAATTCAGATTCACAGATTGACCTTTACAGCAATGTCTTTGGGGGCAAGAGGGTAGGGGTGTAAAGATACGCAAAAATCAATTTCGGTTTGGTTCAGTTTCCTGGAGGGCTCAGTTCGGTTAATTTTCAGTACAAAAACAAAATCTAAAAATAACTTTTGAAAAGATGCACAAGTACACAGTAGAATTTTTGTATTTAAAGTGAAAAAATGGGACACATTTGGCTGATATTTTAAATAAATTGCACTCTTTATAATGAAATCATACACACAAAATGCTTTATTAGTAATTATGGGGCAATGATTATCAGACTGTTGTGGCTGTGAGGGCCATTCACAGTAATAATCATGGACATGTTGATTTTATGGCATTCATAACATTTCTGATGCCACTGGTCAGAACAGAGCCAGGCCCAGAGCTCCGGTCTCAGCTCAGCTGTGAACAGGGGGCGGAGCTGACACACCGTGTCTCAACAGACACTCTCGGAAACGAGAGGCGGCACACTGCTGCTACATGCTGGACTAGAGCCTTTACTCTCTCTACACCGCCGCGACTCGCGTTGTGAACGGAGGGTTTATGGCGGGTACAATGCAGTTTTAGACCCTCCATACTCACGTGGCTGCCCCGTTTTCAAAGCTGTGCGTCACTCAATAGCGTCCGTGCGGAAAATCTCCAGAAAACTTAGTTCCGCTTAAAATCACGTTAATAATAAATTTACATTATTTAATTAACCGAAACGGTACACAAGTGGACCGAACCGGGCAGGCCAAACCGAAACGGTTCAATACATCCTCGTGAACCGTTACACCCCTACAGGAGAGAGCTCAGAGCAACACAGAAACAGCTAACCACCAGCAGCATTTCTTACTATCTGTTCAGATTCATCCAGATATACTGTATATTTTCTTTTTCATTGAAGCATATGGCAAAGTAAATTGGCTGCTCATCTGCAGCAACAGCCACAAAACTCACAAAACTAACATCTGTCAGGCTTTTAACAACATTGTAATCAATGATCAATGAAGGAAATCTTCTTTAGCTTGTCTAGACTTTAGGACTGACTTTGATATAATCAGTTCTTTTGCTGCGGATAATTTAAGAACAAGTGCTACTTACTACAGCGATGTGACGGTGCGACCGGGGGAAAAAGTATAGGAGAGAATGGCTGAAGGTTATGGATGTGGAGCAGCGCTATTTAGGCTAGGCTGCACAGCGGCCCGGTGGGAAGGCAGTGACCGAGCAGATCACAGAAATAGAAATGGGAACAGAGGAGAGGCGGGCGGTGCGGAGGGAGAAGGCGCTGGGACAGGCAGGTACAACGGCGCTGATGGAGGGGAGGGCTGCAGGGGACCGGGACAAGGGCAAAAGGAGAGAAGATGACGTCTCTAAAGTGGAGGAAATTATCTGCGCTGTGGTGACTGGTGAGGCAACAAGGCCATACATTACAGAGGGTTTCTGAGGATTTGCCAAATATACAAACTAAAACCATTTGCAATTTGTGTTGTAGCAGGAAAGATGTAAGGCGTACAACTGAATAGAAGGAAACGGGAAGAGAAAGCAGGAGGAGGAATTATGCTTTTTTTGCAAGTATTTGGGTGCTAAAACGAATTCTCCCTCATCTGTATTTCTGGGTTCAACGAGCAAGTAAAACACCTCCACCTGCTATTGACAATAAAAGAAGGAAAAAAATGAGTGGCTTTTCAATAGAGGGATAACAGATCATATGGAAAGCATTTCCTGGATGCTTTTGGAGATCAAGGTAAAAAAGGGTTAAATTAAACTGTAGGCATATGGTTTGGCATTGCATTTCCTCTCGATCTCTCACGGTGGACGCTCCATGTTTCCCTTGCATTATTGTGGGCCCTAGCAGCGGGAAAAGACGAACTGCCGAATGAATGACGGCTAAGCGGATATTATGAGAAATGTTGGCGCGACAATCTTGAAAGAACATCTTGCAGAACATCGAAACCAATTTACGTCAGATTGCAAATGTATGTATATGACAGTTTGGAGCCACATTTGTCTCTGCTTTCGAGACAGCTGTTTTATAGCAAAAATCGACTAGGGAGCAACGTATGAAATCTAAAATACCTCAAGAGTCTCGCGATATGCCCGCTCAAGACGTTCCCATTACAGTTAAAAGCATTTAGCGGCAAACCGACACTATAGTAGCTCTTAGCCCTCGAGCTCGAAAACTCTGCATGTGAGTAATTCGTACCTATATTTACCACCACTCTTCTCTAAGCACACTTGAGGCCCTTTCTCTACAACACCGAAGACTATCTCTGCCTTAAGCACCTCTTTATCCTCTTGACCCCGGAGGAAGAGCGGTGCCCCGGCCCGATAGGTCTCTCCTGATCTCTGGAGGCACAACACTGTAGTCGTTGTGTTGTTGCATGGGCGATCTTCCCTCCGCTATTGAAGCACAAGCAGGTCACAGAGCACGCAGAGAGGCTTCCTCCAGTTCCCCTCCTGTTCTCGGAAAGTGAGCAGAGGCCTGACATCCCATCTGGCCCCTGAATGACTCAGAGCATTCACCGTCCGGAGCACCTGAGGGAAACGCTAGCTTGTTCACCCCGTGCTAACCTACAAGGACTGCACCAGTAACTACATTCCGGTTCAGGTGCAGTGTACTAGGAAGTAGGTTAATAAGGGGTTTAGTTAGTTAATGGGTTGTAACAAGACTGTTTTTTAGATTTTTTTGTTATTAAGGATATAAAATTTGGTTTGGTGGTTTTCAGAAAGTAACGCTTTATTGTGTGTGGAAGAGAGTGCAGGAGTTTTCCATCGTACACAAAGATTTGTCTTTTTTTCGTACTTGATAGGATTGCGGACGTTTAGCCTCTCATCCAAGAGGTTTCGTCAGCATTAATGATCTTTGTTTGGCAGCAGGTTGAAAACATACCAAAGCAGTAGGAGAGGTTTGACCTGTAAGTGTAGCAAACATTTGGTCAGCTGCCAAATAAGGATAATTAGTGCTGAAAAAACCTGTTCGCTAGTCGCTGCCAATTTTGGGAAACATGCATTACTTTTGGTTACGCAGGCTGGAGAACACTGGCTGGAGAGTAGCTTTGCAGAATAAAGATGGGTGGGATCATCCATTATAAGTTAAACCTCTCCTACCGGACTGGTATAGTTTGCTCCTAAACCAAGTGCCAAAATGTACACAAAACTTAAACTCCCAAGTACAGGTGATGCCTTAAGAACCACTGTCTCAGTCAAATGAGCCCGTTGCCGTTGTGTCCTTGGGCAAGACACCTCACCCAATGCCCATGTGTGGGTGGTTGGTGGTGGTCGGAGGGGCCGTTGGCACAGATGTGACCAGGCTCGCTTCTGTCAGTCTGCCCCAGGGGAAACTGTGGCTCCAAATGTAGCTTACCACCATCAGCATGGAGTGAATTAACCCTCCCTTTCATGTGTGAAGTGCTTTTGCTCTGACTTGTGTCATATGAAAAGCGCTATACAAATAAGATTCCCTTCCCTTTGCCTTTTGGGTCTCATGCTTTGCCAACACAGGATTATTGCGGGAAGACATCTCTGAGATGGTGACTGCATAGATAAGACAGATAGATAGCTTAGCAGCATAGAAATTAAGTGAATAGACCAAGATATAGGCCTATAATATATTAATTAATGAAGTACACATCTGGCCAACTAAAAGCCACCGAAATCTTATCCACCAACCACTTTACAGTTTTGTTGTCACAAACTGCCATGTTTTTCTTTCTTCTGCACAGAAAAGACAGCTAATTGCACAGTTTTGACAATGCCACTTGGTGACTAATGAACATGTTTTCCATTCATGTGATTGTCTGTCTTTTGAAATATGGCTGCACTTATATTCATTTTTCTTCTAATGGGAACAATTGTGGTTATTTTTAGACTGTAAACCATAGCTGTGCATGGGCATTTTGTTTCCTATGCGGCTATACTGTGCGAATAACGCCTAGAGGCTTTTATCCATTGAAATGAATTGAGGTCGTATTATCTAACCCCACAGCGTGCCAAGCAGATTCTGGGATAAATAAGTGGGCCCTCGACTGCCAGTGACACGCTGATAATTTGACACTCCTGTATAGAAGCGCAGCAACGGCGGCCCAGCAGCTAATGTGCCCTAATGCATCGGCTCAGGAGTGCAACCCCTCTACTGGTTTCATCTTGTACACTAACAGAGTCATTGTGAGGTCCACACCATATAATGGAGTGGGCCCATTCATGCGGTGTTACTAAAAGGGATTCCATGGTCTTCGATGCACAGAGGCTAATAGGTTAACCCCGGTCAGGACCTTTTAACGTCAAGTGCAGAGCTACGGGACAGGGACACGTTACACACACACACACACCGCGATGACAGGACGCAGCACATATCCAGCAATGATGGAGGGGAGAGAGCATGGTCGTGTTTCTGAGGGGCATACGTGGCGTGGCGGGTCGCATTAACATAGCAACACCTGGGCTCCCTTACTCAAATGACATCACATTAGACAGCAAGCGCGGCGTTTGGACAGCGCGGCGGCAAACACTTCAAAGTGTACATTGTTCAAATTACTATCCGAATAAAATCTGAGGAGCGTAGGCAGTGGATGGAGCATGATGTCAAAGCATTATATTACAGGCAGTGTTTCCCATTAATAACAGAGACTATGGCGGCCCCCCATGGTCTAATTTTGTCCACCATAGTCTAAAAACAAGCTAAGCAAGACATTTCGATAGGAAATTGCAATTTGTGTGCTTCTAGTCTGAACATGAACATATAATTAACTATACTGTTAAAAATGTAATGGATAAGATGAAATATCAGTACAAAGGGACATTTTTACTCCAAAATATCTATTCTGATTTCTCTTTTTCTCTTTCTATTCCCTTTTTATTTGTGGTTTCTAATATTA
>OMNZ01073143.1:0-28680 GCA_900303255.1 Lesueurigobius sanzi | reverse complement strand
ACTTTATTTTTTTACATGGCCAACTATATAATGTACTAACCTATCACCTACAGGTAGCTTTGATTGAACCACTATTCTGCCGATTGCTCTACTGGCGCTTTGATAAGATAACCTCTGAATTTCTTGGCGAGGATGTGAGTGTTGCAGAGATTCTGTCTGACTCTGACATCTGGCTGCTAAGGTGTTTGTGCACTCAGGTTGAACAATGTACATCTACATTAAATGGTAACAGAGAAATGTATTCATGTGTCCTGTAACAGGATCGATTTCACATTAGAGTTTCCTCGTCCACTCATGCCAAATGTGGTACTTGTTGGTGGCATCAATTGCAAAGTAAGGAATCCTCTGCCTGATGTAAGTGTCTGAAATGTGGTAAGCTACAGCACACTCTCCATACTGCCACACAATTTGTACAATAATACTTCTGGTGTTTATAGGAACTCACACCATGGGTCTCTGGAGAGCATGGCTTTGTGGTGTTAACATTTGGCACCATGGTGTCTGAAATGCCAGATGAAACGACAAACATTTTCTTTGAGGCATTTAAACAAATTCCTCAAAAGGTAAATTTGCCGAAATAAGCACAATTACCTTTTATTAGTATCTGACTATGAATAATAGATCAAACAGAATAACAACTTCTTTATAACTAGGTCATATGGAGATTTACTGGGCCAGTTCCTGAAAATGTGCCGGAAAATGTTAAACTCATGAAGTGGGTGCCGCAGAATGACTTGCTAGGTTTGTGTCTTCATTATTTAAAATACTCTATACCTCCATTGCTTTAGAGAGCAGTGGTTCTCAAAGTTTTCACACCAAGTACCACCTCATGAGCAAAGATCCAATTGAGACTAAATTTGGTCTCAAATAGAATGAAATAATTCTGATATGAAATAATAGTAATTAAAATGAATGAAGTCTAAAATTGAAGGTGGACCATGAGATCCACCTGATGAAGCCCAAGTTGCTTCAGAGAATATGCTCATTAATGTTATACATGGGTTTGTTCTTAGCCCATCCTGGTGTACGAGCGTTCATTACACACGCAGGCTCACACGGACTCTTTGAGGGTCTATGCCACGCTGTTCCCATGCTCATGTTTCCATTAAACGGGGACCAACCTGACAACGCGCAGAGGATTGTGAGCAGAGGCGCAGGAGTCGTGTTGGATATACAGTCCATCACTACAGAGAGTCTGGTGGAGGGGCTTAAGGAGGTCATCAACAATCCAATGTAAGAGAATCAAAAAGTGAAAATCAAACTATTCATTATTTATATTAATTAACTTTTAATCTGATCTTATTTTTTTTTTATTTTTAGGTATAAGGAGAATATACAGAAGCTGTCAGCAATCCACAATGACCGCCCAATTGATCCGCTCGAGCTGTCCGTGTACTGGACCGAGTATGTCATGAAACATAAAGGAGCAAATCATCTCAAAGCTGCGGTTCATGACCTTAACTGGATTCAGTACTTCTGTCTGGACGTCATAGCCCTCCTTTTGACAGTCACTGTTGTCTTTACAATTATTACAATCAAATGTTTTAAACTGTTCTTCAGAAAGTTGAGTCGGAAAATAAAGCAAGAATAACCAGTGGGAAGGAGTCTTAAATCAATGCCATAAAGAATGAGCAAAAAAGGATCTCCAAATGATGGTCAAAAATATTTAATAAACAGAAATTTACAGAATATATTTAATGTTTCCATTATGTGATCTGGGGGGAGGATTAGTGACCACCCTTTTTTGGTGGAAAGAAAGTATATTCAACAGCCAAAGCAACAGCAAATGCAGCAAAGCCCCATTTGAATCCTCTAAAAAGAACATCCGACAGAGTGACAGCCCGGGAAAAGCCACCTGAATACCTCCAGGCTTCATTTCTACAGAGGAATAAACACATATCAGTGCAATGAAAGCAAAATTAATATTTTAGTATTTTGGGCATAAAATATACTAACCGTGCCCACGGGTCCTTCAGACCTCTGGCAGCCAGCCTCTGTTTTGTGAACTCCAGCGGTGTTCCCTCAACTTTCCACTGTCTCCAGTCTGGCAGAGACACTTTGCTGTGTCCATGGTCCCCTCCCATTCTGTAAACAATCAGTTAATGTTATGGACCATGGATTGTTCATAAGGACTTCAAGTAGAAGGGTGCACTTAGGAACAGCAATGCAATTATCAAAAGAACTGACTGACACTCCAACCAAAAATGAGCACTCCAAGGAAGTTCTTAATGCCTTAATAAATTGTGGTAAGAATCTGCCTGATGAAGGGCCAAGCCACCCGAAACGTCACTTTGGTGTAAACACTAAATATTTGGTGTAAACACTAAATATTTGTGGGAGCCAAGTAAGCTGTGCGGACCTTCTCTCTAATTTATTAATACATTGGGGTATCATTAGTGATACTTCCAGTCCTGCAACTTTTACTTAGATACAATTTAATCTACTCTTAAGTAATGTTTTGAATATAAAACAAAATTGTGTACGTTTACAGTAAGCACAGAGCATTAGCATCCCCCGTAATAATCGGTAAACGGAGTACCACAATAAACTACACCATACACCCGATACCCACTCGACTTTCGTGGGTTTAGTTCTGTTTTACCACCAGCTTAAATATGACTCAAGTGTATGATATGTCTCTTTTATTCTAACATCTAAAATAGGCAATCGTGAACTAATGAATACAATGAAAAATGTTAACATAATAGACATTTCTGAGAAGAGACTTCACAGCGATCACATCATAATGGACTTCACTTCACTGTGCAAATGTACTAGCTTTGATTCAACAGAAACTACTAACTACTACTACCAGACCTGCTTTTTAATCACACCTTTGTGAGTGGATAATACGTTTATGTAAAATTCAGGAAGGCATTTTACACTGGGCTAGCATAGTTAGCTGTACGGTTTCTCATGTTAACAGTTTAGTATATGTATAGTAAAATGTGTGATTTACGACCAATGTAACTGTATTACTTACCATATAATGTTAATTTGGTGCCAATGCGACTATACAAAGGCGACAATAGTGACATAAAAGATGAAAGTAGTGGCAATACCTGAATGTTTTGTTGTGACCTCTGCAGCTCAACGTCCACTTTTTGCGACAGTGCCTGCTGATTTTCTTCTTCGTGTGCGGTTTATTGGCTCTGCCGATTTTCGGCAACTACGGCACCTCATGTAGGACAGGTTTTCTATGCAAATTGGAATTTATATGACATTGAGTAAGTTTGAAATATAATTAATTATATATGCTGGATAATTTGATGTATGTGCGTACGCATTATGTGTATGTGAAGTGTTTTTTGGAGGGGAGCCGCTAAACCCTGATCTTTTCTACCTGAGTGGGGATAGGAAATTACATTTTGGGTACATCTTGTATTATCATAAACTAATTTAATACAAGTAGCCTACTATTTAAAAAAAACTTAAAAGATTAAATAGAAGCACCAAGTGAATTCAAAAACATTATTTAAATAAGAATATGATGATATGTAGGAAACTGAATATAAAATACACAATTTACCAATTACAAAACAGATCAAGCTTGCTTATATAGTACAATTCATTTACATCAAGTATCATTTAGGCCAATAGAATCTAGGCTATTACAAATGAAAAGCCCTTGTATAAAAGGCACACACTTCACAGCAGTTCACAAGTCTTATCAAGGCGCTTCATACAATTAGTCATTAATGCACCATTTGCTTGTGCATTTTGAATTATACTCAATGGTCCATCATTTCTTCTTCTTCAATATCTGCTCAGTTATTATCCTTAAAGTTTACTTTTTGGTTTGTCAAGCAGTTCTTTCACAGCCTCTAGATTTTCTCCTTCAGGAGCTGCAGGCCATGCATTATGATCTGCCACAAAGAAAGAACAATACAGTGCTTAAGGTATAAAATGCTTTTTAAACCCTACAGTGCCAAGTGAACATACCAGGTATTTCCCAGATTGAGCGGTACAGACTCTGTCCTGCATCTACTTTCAGTGTGGCTCCTGAAATGAAGGATGCTCCAGGAGACAACAAGAAACAGACGGCTGAAGAGATCTAAACACAGTGAAAGATCAACAAGTGGTTAAATCAAACTAGCACTTCAATACTCCATGCATGTTTGAGCCAGAAGTTTGCATTGTGTACTTTAATTCATCATTTAACTTCTTGTCTACAATTACTCCAACATGGTCTTATCATGAATCTCAGTTCTGTGTGCAACTTTTCTGAATATATCTAAATATACAGTACATACAGTTCAATCATATTTTTGTCACCAACAAAGTTACCTCCTCTGGCATTCCCAATCTCTTTGCAGGACTAAATGGAATGAACATCTTGAACAAAGAAGGGCCAATATCCTTATAGTTTTCCATTGCAGTTTTTGAAAATATTGTACCCTAAAAGACAACAAAACGCTACTAAATTTAAAGTTCACCAACAAATAGCACATCTACATTTTCTGTTGAAACATACAGGTGCAATCGCGTTTACTCGGACTCCTGAGGACGCCCACTCAATAGCCAAGGTCTTCGTGAGGTTGTCCACGCCTGCCCTCGCAGCTCCTGTGTGACTGTTCGATGAATACAACGGTCTTCAAATATTCATCATCACACATGCAGACGAATAATAGGTAAAACTCACGCCATGCCAGGGAAGCCTTTCCACATGTCTGCGATGATGTTAATGATCGCCCCTCCATTTTGCTTCATCCATGCCGTGTACACTGCACAAAAATTCATCAAACATTCCTTCAGTACATAGTCACACAAATATTGTAATATTCAGACTATGTGACTGAAAATGAATTGACACAGCCAAAGAAAAAAAAGGTATAGCAAAATACAACTTAAATGTTCAGATTTAGTCATAATTTTCCTACTTAAGGTCAATTTAAGCATTGATTTGGTTCTGATTTATCCTTTACATTTTGGAGAATAAATAGCTAACAGCTTTTATACAAGTATATTTGACCATTCAAGTGTCTTCCCACATTTTTTTTTCTTCATATGGTGCAGTGTTAATTTTGTCATCTTAAGGCCTGGTCTGATTTTTTCTGCCAGTCCAGCCCTGATTAACTGGTTCAGAATTGTATGGTAGGTGTCCATAAAAAACATGTTGAACTTCAGCTGTTGCGCTCTCCATGTTCTCCATTATGCGCAGTAGGTGGCAGTACACCTGATGTGACGTCAGAGCCTATAGCGTTGCCTTTTAGAATGCAAAAAGTAAGTAAAAAGTAAGATTTCTCACGAAAAACATCTTGTTTCTTGGTAACTAATTTTTTTTTTTTTTAACATAAAATCACAATTACAACGTCATTCTCTATGCAAACCCCAGCAGCTGCCCAATTTGGGTCCTATAGGGTTTAAGAGGTTAACCTGGGTGGTGAATCTGACATATGGACTTTAAGTTTTCCGTCATAATCTTAGTCGGAGTAATACTTTTGCTGACTAAAACTGGACAACAACCAAAAATGTAAACCTTTGACTAAAATGTCCAGATATTTTTGAAATACAAATGAAAATAAAGGGCATAAAAATATCTGAACATCCACTGAAAATCCACTGCCAAAGGAACAAGCCTGGTCCTTCGCACAAGTGGCAGAAAATACATGAAATATGTTTCAATACAAGTAGTAAATGTAGACGAAAGACTAAACTGAAATTAAAAAGAATTGTCTGACTAAATTTGGGCTAAAATTAAAATAAATGACTGATTAATTTAAATACGTTGCCAAAATTAACACTGATAAGGGGGCTTCACTTTTACCCTCTTTGCAGCAGTGAAAGGTGCCGTTGAGGTTAGTGTCTATCACAGCCTTCCATCCTTTTGAGGACATATTCTCAGCCGGGCTTGTGAACTGGCCCCCACCATTGTTGACGAGGAAATCTATGCGTCCATACTGTTTCATTACTTCAGAAACAAGAGTCTTGACCTTGAAAGCAAGAAGGTACAAATTACCAATGATGCACTAGAGGTCTCAGGCTATACACCGTACACCTTTGATAGTACCTCGTCCTCATTGCGGATGTTGCAGGGCACAGAGGTGACAGAGGCCAGGCTGGAGGGAGAGATCTTTGTCCTGAGCTCCTCCACTGCTGAATTGAGCTTCTCTGCCTTTCTGCTGGAGATCACCACATTGCAACCTGACAAATGAAATTGCCTTTGACTAAACATTCCTTCACAAATACAATGTAAAGGCTAAACAATAATTGAACCATCACAAAGTCTAACATTTTTTTTATGGAACAAATTAATAAAGTAGGGTGAAGTTAAGTGGACTCCAATGTTTTTGAGTGGAATATAGGCAATAACTTTACATTGTTAATGTTTAGAAACTCAGTCCAGAAGCCTGATGGTCATTAATGAGGAGAATGTTATGGTCACGCCCATTTAAGACAGATGCAGTGCAAAGTTCACGTCAATGTAGTATTCTGTCTGGTGTCGAAAAGCAATTGGCTTGATTAAACACGTTTATACAGCGAATCCTGTGAGTTAGACCTCACCCAGTTCAAGCAGCTCCGCAGAGATGGCTTTACCGATCCCAGTACCTCCTCCAGTAACAATTGCAACTTTGTGGTTGAACAAGGCCGGTCTGAACACACTTGCAGCCGCCATTCTGGTCTCCGAGAGCCTGCCTCTACTACTGGACAGACGTGAAAATACTGTCAATGCGGGGATTTAGCGCCACCTTGAGGAATTTTATAGGACACCAAAACAAGAATATCATGTAGTGCAGTGCAGGCTTTCCCAAACTTTGAGTGTCGCGGCCCCCTGTACATCCACAGACCTCTTGGGGCCCCCCGATGATAATTCACACTATTTAAAGTGTGAATTATAAAAGTAAATGTAATTGTTTTCCAATGGTTTTTGCTACACAAGCAACAAGTTCATTATAAACTCCTTCTATTTTGATGTTATTGATTTGTGGACAACCTTTGGAGGCCTCCCTGCAGTGCCTCTGAGGACCCCACTTTGGGAACCAGTGATGTAGTGAAATGCAATGAGTGTTGTCCTTTAGTATATGGTAAATTTGTGGAAATAATACAGTGCATCTAAATATGAAGCATGTTTGTCAATTTCCTGAGCGTACAGGCTGTTCTCGTCTTTGTGACAGTGACCCCGCAAGTTGTGAAATGTGCCTATAAACTCCTCTCTAAAGGAATGGGACTCTAAAAATGTGAGGAAAGTTAGGTGTTTGAACAACTACCAAACAAAAAACAAATTTAGTCACTCCCCCTTTCATTATTTGTGATGAAAGCAAAATTGCCTAATTAATTTGAGTTGGTCCCAAAGATGCACTTTAGTTTGTTTCTCTACATGTTTTGAAAAACCCATGCGATACAAAACCATGAAAACTCCTAAGGCTTCAAGAATCAAAGCTGATCTTTTATCAATTCGCTCAAATATTAAATGAATTTGCTTGGTGACCAGACATTGACAGAACAAAAACAATCTTTCAATATTACATCTAGAATACTTCATTAACATTATGCTTTCAACTTGGCAAAACTCAAGCCTTTGGTGAGACATTGCTTTACAATAGTAGCTAAGCCACGTAGGACCTATACCTGTTGAACTATTTTCCATGATTCGCAATGTTTGACACATTCAATCTGATTGTAACACACCCATGAATATAAGCAACATGCCTTACATTAGATTTCTTTGTAAATTACCTACAAAATCATGGACACTTGAAACTTTTCCATCTAAAAAGACTAAATGCTTCAAACATGTTGTTATAAATAAGCTATGAACATTTGGTGCACTTCTTGGTATCCCAAACATGGACAGACAAATATTTCCGCTCCAGACTGCTTTTATTTCAGAAATTGAGGCCATGTCCAGTAGTTATAGAAAATAGTCCCAAATCCACGAGAAATTGAACTGGTTTACTGGTCCTTCAGCTCCTTCAGCCTCCTGATTGCAGACTTTACTGTGACGGCGGAAGTTGTGCTGGAGAAAAAAACAAGAAGTTAGCATTTTTAATAAATGCGATTCAGTTAATGAAGCAACTGTAACATGTTAAACCATTTAAGTATTTTACAAAAAAAATAAATTCTAAAACATGCATTCATGGCATGCTTTAAATAAATAAGCGATTCAAAGTCTTATACCAATTACACATACCAACCTTGACAGTAAAAACTACAGCATGACAACAAATATACCGCATAATAATCCTACAGGTACTATAGGTATTGTAAAATGAAATTATATAAAAACATCCATACATTTTTTCAGGCAATACACAAAACCGAGTCAAGTCAACTAGATGATTAATTGATCACATACTTGTAAGTCCAGGCTCCTCCAGCTACGGTCTTTCTGCAGGACCCACAGTGCCAGATTCCAACAGCCCTCCTCTTCATCTTGGTCTGTAAAAACAGGTTTGGACATTTACATTCCTTTTCATATTTCGAGCATGTAGTGTTGTACACACATGTATACCTTTCCACAGAAAGAGCAAGTGTATTTTGAATGCTGGGAGATTTCAATTTTCTTGACCATCTTCCTCAGCGATGCACCATATCGAGTGCCGTATTTACCAACGATCCCCACCTTCTTCGTGCGCTTCGCCTGTAACAAACATCACACTGACATTAGAGATCAATGACAGGACATTCATTGGTTTAGCCTCTCAGGTGCAGGCTGTAAAGACTGGTATTTCAGGCCATCACAACACTGCTCGTAATGAATACTGCAGACTTTCATAAAGTCTGAAGGCAACGGAGAAAAGTTACGTTTATGTGGGCATGGTTTTACTTAACTCCGCATGCAGACACGAGAGGACAACAACCAAACACAGCCAGCCACCCGGCTACAGCTATGCTGATAGCAACACTGGCGGCAGCCATTACTGCTGGTTGGGTATATAACCATTTTTATAACAAGCAAAGCCTGCGATCATTAAAAAATGTTGAGATTATATTAGTTAAACTTATGTTGAACCTTATACTAAAGAATGGGCAGATTTTACAATTCAACAGCGGCAGATTATCATGGATTTCGAAAGGGACATTTTCAGCTCACCATCGTTTCAGTGGAGACGTAGGTTCAAAGAGAACGTACAAACTGCGCAGGCGCGCTTTACCAACTTTTAGTGGTGCATTGTGGGAGATTGAGTTCATTATTGAGGAGCTCACGGATAAAATCTATAACACATGACGAGGAACATATAACATGCTAAATATGATAATACCGTACGTTGATTGTTACAAATATATTGTTTGTATTAATATTGACGGTAATTATATTTATACATGTTACTAAGGACGCTTCGTCTGATATGCGCATGCGGAGTAGCTGACTTGAGATGAACGCTTGTTCGCCTGCTACAGTGCGACTGTTTATAAAAATATAATGTATTTGAAGTATATTTAGTTGACATGAAGCTGACCAGGAAGCTAGTGCTCGCCAAGGCCAAGGCATCTGATCTGGAAAGCGTAAAGAAGCTAAATTGTTGGTAAGGATTTTATTTCAGCACACCTTTAGCTGCCGCTGGTGAGGCTGTGGATCTTTACGATTTCTAATATTTACTGTCTTTGCAGGGGATGCAATCTGACAGACGTGAGATCTTACATTTACTTTTGTCAAAATTACTCTTGTTAGTCTAGCCAGTAAAAGTAAGGCCACACTATTTTTGTTTTTCCCTCTATAGATCTCCATCTTCATTCAAATACCCAACATTGAGGTGCTGACACTGAGGTTGGTTAAGGACATGTTTGTTCGCTTTAACCTGCATGGCCATGATTATGCTGCTTCTCATTCACTCTATGCTCTCTTCAGTGTCAATAGCATCACATCTTTAGCTCCTCTTGCTGGATGTCTGAACCTGTGTGAGCTCTACCTGAGGAGGAACATGATCCCCTCACTCTCTGAGCTGTCTCACCTGCGTCCACTGAGCAGACTGAAGGTCCTGTGGTTGGCAGAAAATCCCTGCTGTGGAACAGACCCTGAACGCTACAGACTCACAGTGCTGCGCTGTCTTCCATGTCTTCAGAAGCTGGATAACCAAGGTATGTATCAATAAGGTAATGAATGCATTATCTTTGTACATTGAAGAACAATCTGATTCACATCTTATGGAGTATGTCTATATGCGCAGTGGTGACAGAGGAGGAGGTAGCATTTGCTCTAACCCAAGGAGAAGAGGTCACTACCCCCACGGAGTCTCTCCAAAACCAGCCTTCAATCAACGGTCATGCAGACACAGAGACAGAGAATGACCCGCTTGAATATAGTATGGACGAGACAAAGTATGTTTTAAAAAAGCAGCTTACCAATTCAATATCAAGCTGAAGGTGTAATCATGATAAAAATCTTGCAGCAAAATCAGAGAACAATTGGGAATGAAGCCACTTCCGAGAGACAAATTCCCATCTCTGTCTTCTCCATCAACCAGAGAAAGCCAGCCACTTATGAGAAAGGTACACTTCTTTTGCTCTTAGTTATAAATTACTAATTTGGTGACTTACGTTTTTTGATTTATTTTCAGTCGCACACACTCAATGCAATTCTGCTCCTGCTCAAAGATTTGGAGGAAGACGAGCTTCTAGTTGTGCACACGGCCACACAGAACAGGCTGCAGATGTTTACACTACATTCAGAAATGATTAAAAACTCATTACAGAGCCTAAAGAGTGAGGACATTGATGACTAGATGTGTCTCTGCATGTAGTTATTATGTTACTGTTACATTTATTCAACTCACACTAAGTGCATGACAGTCACCAAAATGAACTATGATTGTCACCTGCTTTCCCACTTGCCTTTAATTAAATGAATGTTTTGCAATATTGTATTTATATAATTAAAGACTAAACACAATTGCATCTAGTTTTTTATTTATTTAGTTACACTAATCAGTGTACATAAACAAATGCAAGAAGTGCATTTAACATTGCAAAGATCAGATGTCATATTAAATAATTTTTATTGAAAAGTGCTCTTGAGCTACAGGTCTTTCATTTGGCCTGACCCACCTCCTGGAGTAAAAATCCCATTCAAAACATCCATAGACTTTTCTAAAGATTAAAATATTAGGAGTGCAGCAGACTAATCAGCCATGTCAGAGTCAGGGGTAGGTACCCACTGTCTCTTTAAAACGTCTTGAAAAGGAAAATATTTGAGTGTTCCACATCTGAATGAAACTCATTACTCAAAAGTGTTTTTGAACAACGAGCTGCTTTGTCGTTAGGCTACATTTGACCCAGACTGAAGTTGGTGACAAATTATTTACCGGAATTAAAACTAACCTAATTACACACATTTTTCATTCAATTTTAACTTTATTAAATTATTTATTTATTGTTTATTTGCGATAAAAATGGGATGACGTGGCCCTTTGTTGAAGGTAGCAGAGCCTTGATCTATGTGGGAATTCTTGACCATAGTGCAGATATTTTATAAAGGAAAGCTGAATGCTTTTATAACTTTTTGGTTTGGGTATAAAGAATCTCCCGCACACTGTCAAGCCTGCAAAAAGTGAGCTATTTTATATACAAGATCAGTGCATTCCGGCAACTAGGTCTTCCTCAGGCAGAAAAAAAAGCCTGATGAAGACCTAGTTGCCGAAATGCACTGATCTTGTAATGAAATATCTCACTTTTCGAAAGCTCGACAGTATGCGGGAGATTCTTTATATCCAGATCTACGAGCTTTACGCACGATTACTCCTACGCACCTGTTGTATGAAGTAGATGTCTCTCTTCGCATAAGTTTTTGGTTTCAAATGTTTTGGTGTGTTTTATGTTCTTGAGTTACCACATAGCTGATTAGCTACTATCGTTCTATTTAACTCTAAATATATATATTCTTTTCTTCGTCTTTTCTTCGATTTTTGAATGGGATTTTGACTTCCAGCTCCATCATGGGGCTCCATTCTCAAATTGGCTTACAATTTATGCTTTACCAACTCTAGATTTAGTCCATTTGCTCATTCTCCAGGAAATCCACCAATGTATTTGCTTCAACTGGGACGATCAAATACTCCACTCCATCTGCACCCTATGGAAGAAATGAATTAAACCAATGTTGTACAAAACGTACAACAACACCTTACAGAAGTGTACCTTGCGTGTGCGGATCAGTTTATGATCTCTGAACTCTGTCAGCTGAGTCCTTAATGTCAAATCAGAGTTCACTAAGAAGGCCTCTCGACAGCGCTGATAAAAGTCTTGGAAGGACAATCCTTAAAAAGCAAGAACATGTCTGTTTAATAAGAAGGTACACATCAATAACTGTGTCTTGTGAGGTATAATCACCTGTATAAGATGGGTTGTCTTTGTTTTCCAGCTGGAATTTAACTAGCAACTTAAAGATTCCTCTGCAAAACAACACAAGTAGTATTTTTTTTTAGATGTTCAGAGTGTAGCTAGTCACAGATAATACGCTTTTTTCTTACCTTGCGTTTGGTGTCAAGCTTCGCAGCACATGAGTGAGGGATGACAAAGCCAAAGCCCCGGTCTGCTGCACCAACAGAGAGTTTTCATACGAGGTCTCTTCAGTGTAATGTTGAAATGTCACGCACTCCCACCACAACCAGTTAAACTGACTCTGTTTAAACTGGTCCCACACTAAAAAAACAAAATTATTTGTCAATACAAATGCATTACTAGAAAGTGTGTAAAAAGAAAACTGCTCTCACCAAGAGGGCCGTTGATGTGGTCAATAGAGGCCACAAGGTGAAGGTTGGGTAGAGAAGCAAGTTGTGCTAATGCACTCTGGGTTTTTTCTCCTCGTAACATTGGCCCATCGATATTATGAATAATAACATAAACATGAAGATCTGGACCTGTCAATCATTATTTAAATGTAAAGTACTGAATATAATGTCTACATTTGAACATTATCAAAATGTAAAGTAAACTCACTGTCTTTAAGCGTCTGAGAGATGAACTGAATCTGGTCCGCAGGAGTTCGGAAACTTCCTTGATGCTCAAGTACATCACTTGTGAGTGAATTTAAAATCTGAGAAGAGTTATAGGTGCACTATGAAACTTTGTATGTGAAAAAAAACATCTTGATGCATATTTGCATAAGTGCGTATTTGACCTTTTAGTGATGCAGTGGCTGTATGGGTGCAGCATGATGCTCCAGGATAAATTGTTAAGTTTCTGGTACAAAAAAACAGAAACAATTTATCCTGGAGTCATAGAGGCCACCGCGATGGAAAGTAAAGGTGCCATGGCATGCTGCACACGTACAGCGACTGTATCAGTTAATTGAGTAACTATTTCCAGTCCACAAGTACACACTGTATAATGACTTTGTATATTTGTCATTATACACCATATAATTGCATAATAAGATAAGTATTTTACCGAACCCATTATGCACAATCAAGATGTAACAAACAAGTACTGTATGAATGCAGTGTACAGGGTACACTTACTGATTTGAGTGTAATCGAAGGGAAAAAGCCATTGATCACAAGATGAATATCTTGAGACAGTTGAGAAACTCTGAAATCTTCCAGCAAAGCTTTTTTACTTCCTAATCCATAAACGAGGACACTAAAGCCCAACCTGGAAAAGAAATGCGGATTAGATGAATTTAGAGAGTGTAGGATATTAAATCAGAAATTTCATTGAGACTTACTGTAACTGCAACATCCATTTACTAAAATGTTTGCAATGTTTATTGTGAAGTTCCTGGATTTCTCTCGCATAACACGATGCTTTTCCTTCTAATAGTCGAATTAAAGTCTCCTAAAAATACAAACCAGGACAATTATTAATCTAAACCCTCAAATTAAACATTTTAAAAGTCTGTAATTCGCTGTACAAAACTAACCCTGTCCAGTTTAGGGGTGTTCAGTTTCTCAAGAGTGCGATCTGACGTTAGTACTTTTGAACTGCCGTGAGCTTCAAAGTACTCCTCCACCAAACTGGGCTGGGGCGCAGGTTCAGGAGTGTTCTTGCTCTTTTTGGCAGGAGTTTTGTAAAGAGCGGCAGAGGAACCTCTACTTGGTGTCCGCTGAGCCTTAATGTTCTCCTTTTCATCTTTCTTTGACCTTTGCTCCGTCTCCATCTTTTCATCCTCCTCCTGTTCCTCTTCGGAGTCAGATGGTGACAACTCGCTGTCACTGTCGGAGCGCAAGCTTGGAACTGAACATTTGGAAATAGGTATCCAAAAGTCAGTACAATACAATCAAAATATTTTCTTGTCATCTATATTTGAGGTAGATCATCCTTGTGTATGGAATTTAAGTGAAAAAAATGACTGAATTATGGGGAAGGTGTACTCACCAGTCATTCTCTTCCTAAGTCTATGGGGTGTGGTGGAGACAAACTGGCCCTTTTTCTTCTGTAACAGGAAAAGTACAAAATAGAAAAGGAATGACATTTAAACTAGACAATCTATATTTGTCTTACCCTCTGTGGTGTACGAGCTTCTGCTTTTGCATCTAGACATAGAACACAGACAGTTGTTTAGTTTATTAGCACAGCATACCACTAATAACTATATATTGCAGTTTGACAGACTCACTTCTTCCTGTTCTGGTTGGAGTAGACGGTTCAATGGGTGCTGTATTGAAGGTAACACTCTTTCCAGGAGTTCGAGCCAATTCACTTGCTGCAAAGAATATTTTATAAAGTTAGTTATATAAGTTGAAAGAGTTTGAATGATAGCATGTTTGAGGTTTCCCACCTGTTTGAGCCATACTGTGGCCACGTCTACTTTTCTGAAATGTGAAAATGGAGGATCCTGCTACTCTGGACATACCCTCTTCATCGTCTGAAAAACAAAAGCACAAGAGAGGTTATAATTCACAAGACATAGCAGACAATTTGACTACTATTTTTATTGAGACAACTTGAATATGAAGTAGCCCCAAGTACTACAAAAGCATTGCTAATAAGTTAAAAATATATATATATATATATATACACACACAATACAAATTTCAGGGGCATCAGCAACAGTGTTGGAGACTGTGTGGTCACTCAGTTGCCAATCACTCACACATCTTCTGGACATGTCCAAAATTATCAACATTTTGGGACAATGTATTTAAGTTTACGATGATATTATGGCTTGTGACATCCCCAAGGACCCCAAGAGTTACCTGCTGGGTCTGTTACCCAAGGATTTGTTTCCAAAAAAGATAGATACATTTTCAAAATTATTTTGATTGCAATCAAGAAGGCAATGACAAGGAACTGGCTTGTTCCCTGAGTGGAACAAGTACAAAGGGTTGTAGAGGAGGTGCACTCGATGGAGAGACCCGACTCCAGGGTCAACACTTGTCCAGGTGGTTTGGGTACAAACAGAAGCTTGAAGACTCTCCCGTCTGTTTTTGTGTAACCTTGATGTGTTTTTGTAATTTTTGTTTTGTTGTAAATAAAGAAATAATAAATAATTGTTAAAAAAAAAAAAGTATGCAACCTTCTGTTGCCAATGCTTGAATATATTTTTTCTCATTCCGATGCTCGTTCCCATCTCCATTCTCTTCACTGTCCTGCTCTTTGCCCCGTCTCCCTGCGGGACTCTTGAAGGTGACCATCTTCTGTACAGTCCCACCGCTGGGATGTGTCCCTTAAGCACAGAAAAAAAACAGCATTAGTTACAACAATTATCATACCCATCTCTTATTATGATAAACAAAGACGGCCCATACCCTCATGTTTGTCCACGATGTGTTCCAGGACATCTTCATCCCCAATAAACTTCACCTCTAATGCGCTCATAGTTTAACACAAATACACTGAAAGAATAGAAAGCATAGAAACATTAGTTTGTGTTACACAGTAAGAAACGATACAGTTGGCTAACGTGGCGATGCTAATCACTAAAAGTAAATGACAGGAGGAAGCCTTCCATCACGGACATACCAGACAGCAGCGATGTTTCCAAACCAAACAATAAACTACACTATTATGGAGTAAAATCATAACATGCGGCTGACAACTTTCCGCGCCACGTCCATTATGTTTTTAAACCACGTGAGGAGTGAAAGGTCATGTGGCGGCCAATGAAAGGCGAGCTTACTTACAAACTACATGTCCCAAGATGCATTGCGTGCGACACTGTAACTTTGGTCTGTTTAGCAGCTGTTGTCGTTATAAGTTGAAGAATAAAAAAAATAAATAATAGACAAAATGTGGCATTTATTTGTCTTTTATTAAAATCTCAATAATAAAAAAAAAACTAAGTTCAATGAATCAACATGTATTTGTATAGCACTTTACAACAACACAAGAAGACCAAAGTGCCTCACAGAAAGATGAAACAATTTGAATAATCATGTAATTATTCATCAAATCAGCATATGCTTATAAATCTGTGAATTACTTTGTGCTACAACGTTTGCATGGAAATCACTTTATACATAAAGTTTGATTGTTTTGACACTTAATACTATTAAGTTTAGTGATTTAAGAACTATAAAATGTATACAACAATATAGGGAGGTGTATTATAATAGTCTACAGATTTAAACATTATTAGAAAATAGTTTATAGAAAGTTCACTTCATTCCAGTCAGTCACCATCCACGTGTTGGTGTCCACTTTCCCACCAGTCGATCTTCAGAGTGGACATAGTAGGTAGGGTGCATTGCCGCTGTTGCACAGGACTGAAAAACATTGTGGTGTTTTAAATTGAATTCTAAATGTCAATAATATGTTGTGTGCACTGTACTTACATGGTAAGGAATTAGCTTGAGCATTGTGCCTAAAGGATATTTGCTGTAGTCCAGTTTTCCAGAGATGGGCTCAACTCGTCCATGCTCCTGAGTCATGGACAGCAGCCTACATATAAATAATTCACATGTATTTATATTCACATATATTTATTGTATAGATACAACAAATGCCAATGTGCAAAAGTGAAAATAAGTAAATACTTTAAATGTGGATGTCCATCCACAACAGCATATCCCGTTGGAAGTTTCCCTGCTCCATCAAGACTGAGGGGAAAAGATGCTGTTAGATTCTGTTCACATACAATACTACATCTTTTATTTGATTACAAAAAATAGTAAGGCACATCTCCTTATAGTTTAAATCAATCCCACACATTAATTGGGCAGATTACCTCAGTCCAGCCCATCCACAGTCAATAAGGAGTTGGTTTCTGTGCGGACAGTGACCAATGACTCGTGTCAAAACCCTCACAGCCACATCCTCTATGCTGCATGAGCCGATCACAGACTGTTGCACATCTATGAAACACCAATGCCTCTTAAATAAATTATGTAACAGTGTCATTTGATTTTGAACCATATGAACAGATAGACATACCATAAAATACATAATTTCCTGGGTGAACTTCACTGAGCCGAGCCATGTCTTTGACTGGATGACTACAGGAGGGTGTGGAGCCAATGCTGGACTTACAGGTGATGCCTACAGCTTTCAGTCTATGTGAAAACAATAATATTACATTTGTTCATAAAAAATGGTTTAGACAATAATCAGGTTGTGCAGCTTCATCGTATGTATAATAAAACAAGGTGATTGCACAAACTTTTCCATAAACTCCAGTGTTAACGCTGTGGTCTCCAGAGCGACTGCATGGATCTGCTCGGCACCTCTGCAGCTGTAAGTGTTCCCACAGTGTGCATAGACCCCCGTCAACTCAACTCCTTCTGCTTCATGAATGGACTGAGCCAGTTTAAGAGCCTCAGGCTGTGAGTACAAAACACCAGCTACAGCAAAGAGAACACACATGTTATTGCACTTGGCACAAATCTGTTTCAAGTGAATATGGCAGGTATTAATCCTTTTGTAATTGACATTGTCTGATCTGATCTGTGGAAAGTACTAATCTTAGTTTTACTTCAGTGAAATGGTAATTTAATGAAGAAAGGTTTGGGGAGAGTATTTTTATCAGTTTTTTAAAAGGCGGTGACTTATTTTAATTTACCACTTGAAAGTTATGACCTCAGAGCGTTCCAGGCGACAATCTCATATGTAAATAAAAAATGGCTGGTGTTCGCAACTGTTTTTTTCCTCAAAAGGCAAATGGACTTTCACCTGTTGACCTCCTGCAGTTAATATCTTCAGCCACATATTATTTAAGTGAAGATAACTATTAAATGTTTGGTTTTAACATTGATTTAAATGTCGTATGTAGTATGATAGAGAGAAAGTTCCATAGGATTCTGACTCACTCATTTCTCATTGGCTTAATGTTGTTGGTACAGCACTTTGAATTGCCTTGTGTATGAATTGTGCTCTACAAATAAATTTGCCTTGCCTTTACAGCAACAGTTGGATTGTTTACCTGTATGTCACTTCCTGTAACCATGTGAAAAAATAAACATCACAAAAATGTCAAACCAGGGAAAAGTAGGTGAAAGTTTTTGCTTCTTGAAAAATCTTATCACGATTTTCTTTAGTTTAAATCACGATTTCGATTTTAACACAATTCATGTGTAAATTGTCTTTTAAAGGCGACTTCTGTTTCTTCTTGTATTTAGATCTGGTGTTGTAGTGGTTTAGTCTTGGTTAAGACCTGTTTGAGTCCAAGTTTCGGTCCAGAGTTTTGACATGTTTCCCTCATGGTTCAGTCCTGGTTTAATCCCGGTTCAGTCTGTGATATTCTCCTGGTTTAGACATAGTTTTCTCCTGGTTTATTCCCAAAGGTAGAAGCAGTGAGTGGAGAAAGTGCCCGTATTTGAGCTCAGAGCTCCGTTTAACATAAAAACCACAGAATCATGATATGACGATGTTACCAAAAAAGCAGATCATTGCGAGATCAGATCACGTTTCAATTTTTATCGTCATATCGCCCAGGCTTAATGTTAACTATGATTTAGTGAAAATTTTGTCTGTGCACTTGTGTGTGACTTATTTTGATCATTCTTTATGTCTGATATTGACTTGTTTTTGTCCATACCGCCCTTTGAGATGACTCCTGGTGTGTTATTGGGCGTTATAAAAATAAATTCATTTATGTTAACTATTTCAGTGGTTCCCAACCTTTTTATCCTTATAGCCTAGATTATATACTATTTTTACAATTTAATTTGCAGAGATATCTTTGGTGACCTGTCTCTCTGCCCTGACAAAAATCTGGGGACCCCTTACGATCTCTGATCATTGTTTTTGGAGCCACTGATCAAGGGAGCTTGCTCATACAGACCTCTTCCATTGCCACAGTCGAGCTTCATCCAGACATGCCAAAGCAGACCATCCCGGAGAGGCCTCTTTTTGAGTTGCTCCAAAGCATCAGGATGATCCAACAATACCTGGAATAGATCCAGCTTCTCTGACAAAGCTGCACAGCGCTCCACCTACAGATGGATTAAAAGCTGTTAGTATCTCAGTAGTAACTCAAGAGACAAAGCAATACTTTAAGCCATTTTAAAGCATGGGACGACAGTGGCACAAGTAGTAGAGTGGGTAGTCTTGTAATCAGAGGGTTAGCGGTTCGATTCCCGCAGGTGCACATTGTCGCTGTGTCCTTGGGTAAGACACTTCACCCACATTGCACTCCAGTGTCTGCGTACATTGGTGTATAAATGAGAGAGTGAATGGGTGAGTGGTTCCTTGATGTGCGCTTTGAGTGCCTAAAGTAGTAGAAAAGCATAAAGCTGTCTCATTAAAGGTGTAAGAATTTCTTGCCTTGTCAAAAGGAACCGAATATGCATAGAGGATGTCATCAAATCCATGATCAGCAAAAAAAGAGGCCTCTGCCAAAGTGGAAACTACAATACATCTGCGTGACCCAGCCGTCATTATGTCACCACCTTCACTGGAAAACAGAGTCACAGTTAGTCTATGACAGCTTTATACCAGCTAACGCACTGTCCTACATGGTTTTGTGTGTCTTCATGTGTGGCCGAAGTTGGACTCCCAGCTGCCTGTAGCGTTCAGTCATCCTCTCCGCATTTTTCTTCACTTTGTCAATGTCCACAACCAGAGCCGGGGTGCATAAGGATGAGATGGGGTCCCCCTCCATGATGATGACAGCCCTCTACACAAACAGAAACACAATTTAGGCAATCAGATCAGCCTGCATGAGTGGCTGAAAACAGTGGTCACATAGACATTGGCACATCTAAGCCCTTTTGTCATAAGTAACATTTAGAATAAGCAAATCAAAAAGTTGTATTTCACACCTGCAGGAAAAGAATGAGAAAGGTTTTGACCAACAACCTTTGATAAAACAGCCTATTTATTTACCAATGTTACATGCAAAGAGGTTGCAATAAATAACCTTTGAACCCTCCACTAAAACTGAAGTATATAATGCTTATTTGCAACCACTTCCTTTGCTGTTACAGAAGAAAATAAGCTTCCTGAATGCTGTAATGTACTGAAAGAACTTTGAGCCTCAACTTACCCTTGATTAGTGCTCATCCACCTTAGAAAGAGGCCAGCAGTGGAGTTCATAAACTCATATGGTGGTCATGTGACTTCTACGGTAACCACCATGGCCAAATTTAATATCGGTGTAATGTCCAGCAGAGGGAGTCAGTGCATCGAGACGTAGGTTTTGGAAAATAAAGCCCTTTAAGTGACGCTGGAAAACAAATGGTTTACTATTTAGTTGATTATAGTTACTAGTTTCTAGTTATTTCAACATATTATTTTGTTTTTATATATATATGTCTCCTTTTCATATTAATTTTCCACTTTTGGTACAGTGCTTAACAAATGTATTACACCACCAACCAGCATCAGGTGATTGCCAGTATTTCTGTTTACCAAAATATCTTTTATGTTTCTACTTGACCAAGAAAAATGATGGATCTGATGGACTGAAGCCAAAGTCCAGACTTGAACTCCATTGAACAGATCTGGGAAACTTGATCACACCAAAGTCTCATCTAAAGCAAGTCTCTGGGAACAGCTACAAACTATTTGGAACTCAATAACAAAAGAGAAGAGAATTTGAAAGAAGTTATTTATGTTTTCATGACAGGTGGTCTACATTTGGTGAGCACTGTCTGTAATTCTCTATAGTTTATTTTAGCGTTATTTTGGGTTAGTTTAGAGTTTAAGAGTTTAAAGCAAGTAGACCTTGACAATTGTACTTTGTTGTTTTCCTGCCAAACTTGGAAATTAACCAATTAAACTATACATTTTGTTTGGACTTCACTCATTTGGATTCACCGCTTAAACCACAAACCCATGGTGCGCATTAGTAATAATTTATGATAAGTCCAAGTTAGGTCATGTCTAAGTTGAGTTGTTTTCTTTTGTCCCTCCTTGTCAAAGTTATTTAGATTATGTCCCACTTTTCAATGTTGCCAAGTGAATTGTACAAAAAAGATATATTTGCATATTAAAGAAGAGATAATATCCATAAACTCACTGCATAAAATATTTGGTGTCTAAACCTTTTGGATTGGGATTATTATTATTTTTTACTTACTACTACTACTATCAAATTATTGTTATCCAATATTGGATGACACATGCTTGTGCTATCAATTTAGCAAGCATTGTTTTCACACAGTTGTATATTACACAGTTGTATATTAAGCTAAGCATATTATTTTGTTTCATGCCTCTTAACCACAAGGTTGGTGGTCCAGTGCATATTGTACTTGTGTCCTTGGGCAATACGTCTAACATTCTATAAGTATGTATGGATGAATGTGGCATGCGAGTGAAGTATTGGCGTTCAGAGAGAGTGTTGGAGCAGATTGGCGGCCATTTTCATCAGTCAGCCCCAGGGCAGCTGTGGCCACAGTGGCAGAAACCAGTGAGGGAGGAGAGTGAATGATTAGAAGCTTCTCAAACTTGTGAAGTGTGCTGTGTTTACATGCACTGTCCTAACAAGATAAACATAAGACAATAAAAGTCCAAAGCAATAACATACTAACTTGAGTCAACAATTCACATTAGCCCTACTTACAACAATAATTTACACATACGTATATTTTAACTATTAATAATTATTTACTACCACTATAGACAACTGAAACAAAGACAGTGCTGGGTTCACCAAAATGTATTTTATTTGGACATGTACATTTTGATTGTACAATGTTTGTAGATGTTGAAAATAGTGACCGTGAGATGTTTGTGTTTTGGTGTAGGCTTGTGCTGTTGTCCCTGGGAATGACATGTCTACATCAACAGCCAATAGTATTTACAGTTACTTTATGGAGTAAACATTTCCAAACCAGTCACATGGCTCTCTCCTATTTGTTTAGCACCTTTAATGAATAATATACTGACTTCAATGACAAACAGTGAAAAAACTTTTTAAAAACTGAAACTAAATGAAAACAAATATAAAGTCTAAAGTTACACATTCAATAATCAAAGATCTCCTTTAGGACAGTGTTATTGTCTTTGCGTGGAGTTGCTTCTTGTGTCCGTGGGATGAGAATGAACATAAAACTAAATGAACAATTACATGCAGTTTGTCTGTGGATTTTGATCTACTCGGGACTATTAGATTTAAATTATCTCCCGTTTCAGCAGTAACTTGTGCCCCCCAGTGTGTCCCATCAGGTAAAATCTTTATTTCGAATTAACTCTGGAGCTGGGCCTGTCCTATGGATTTTTATTCTGGTTGAAAGAATGACTGGTCCTCATTAGCAAATCCAACGGAAGAAGCGCTCAAAGAACGCTGGTTTGTTCAACATACTATAGTCAGCTCCTCTGAAAATAGCTGTTGTGTCTCCGAGTGCCACCTTCCTCAGCACTTCCTCATCTGTGTCTGTTCCCATGGCGATCACTGTGGGAACGCCCTCTGCTCTCCTCATGGCGGACACGCCCTCGTCCAGCTGCTCGCTGGAGGTGATGCCGTCAGTGATGAAGATGAAAGCTACCTCAGCGTTTCGCCGAGCCACGCGGTTTCGCTGCAACACAGTGAAAATGAATCGGTGAAATGGTAATAGTCGAGTCTAGAAACAATCTTTCACTATCTGTCTCACTAATGGCACTTAACACTGTAGGCTGTTACCTGTGAGAGGACCAGGTTGTTGACAGCGTGGATGATGGCACTGCCCAGAGCGGAGGAGGAGTCCATGTACTTGACCGCGGCGAGAGAGTCAGAGATCACTGTGAGATTGTGTGTGAGTACAAACTCCGCCCTCTGCTCTGAGGGGCTGCCGTACTGCAGCAGAGCCAGGCGGGCGTTCTTCTCGTCTGAAGGACCACTGGCCAAAGTGAGGCGTCGAGCCACGTTTTCAATAAACTCTTTGGCCCGGCGATGGTTCTCCAGTCCCATCCGCTCTGAGCCGTCCAGCAGGAACACAATATCCACAGGCCTCTGGACACAACTGGCAACAGCCGGCTCTGAACAAAAGACACAGGTTCACATCAGATGTGCAGCTTGCACCCAGATGGTCTGAGATCAATGAAGCTTCTCTGTCACGTGTTGTACATGCAGCAGTCTAGTCTAGTCTAAGGAACATCAAGAGCAACACACCTTTTCACACTTTAATTCCCTCCAGATAACACAACTACATAGGTATAGATATAAAATCAGCTGGCATGCAAATCATGCACAGATCAAAGCTTTCTTAAAACAGGATTGTTCCTGCCTGAAGTACAAATACATGTACAAATACAGATAGTCACAAAGTCCATTTCCAGTTCCACAAAGCAGGGATATGTGCAAAGGAGCAATATGAATATTATGTGAGAATGCAGATTTCACAGCAGAAACGACGTCTGACCAAAGTGATACAGTAATGATATTGACAGCTATAAAATGTATTAATTCCACATGAGTGATAACCTTCACAGACATGTAGCTCAACAAGCCACTGCTTTCATCAAGCAGCCAAAGTTCAGTTAATAAATAAAACAATGTCACTTTTCCAAACATGCCATTTCATTTCAGCAAAATTACACAGTAAATGCCAATTTTGTTTTTCAATAGCACCGTTAGCTTTTTCTTGAGAGGTAATTATTTAGACCTTTGGTCCGTCCTGTTCTGTACATTAAATACTTCATTACAGGAGCAGCAGCATGCATAAGCTCAGTCGAAAAGCACACTTCCAGTTTTTGATACAAAGCTAAGATTAGTTAAAAATGTCTCTGTAGTTAAAAGCATATTAGAAGAGACCCATGTAAAGTCTTTCATGGTGAGGTAACATGGTTAGCTGTTAACAGAGTTTTATGGCTTTCTCTGGGTCGCCCATAATGTCTGCATAGACGTATTTGAAGGAGTCGATGAACATCTGTGTCCACTGCTGTCTGTCTGTGCCGCGGGCGAGTTTGGCTCTCTGCGCTGCATACGCCATGGTGGCCACGCCCACGCCGTACTGCTGCTCACTCAGGCTGCCCAACAGACTGGCCACGCCCTCCACTGAGGTGGGCACAAAGGAGGGACTGCCATCCACTGCCAGGGGTTTCCAAGGGGGAGGGGCTTCCCAAGTTACGCCCCTTCCTGCAAGAAGCAGGTGAATAACATTGCGGGCGTTGTCCCACAGACGCATCAACACCACAATAACGATGCAGGGGCAGATTAGATGGAGCAGGGCACAGACAAAGGGCTCTAACCATATTTAAACCTTGTAACCAATCAATGCTTGGTGATATTTTCATTTTTTACTTGGCGTTGAGCCTACCTGATTTGCAAGGCAGTTCAGGACACACCACAATGGGATCTGAAACAAACAGCAACTCATAATTAGAACATGTAGAACATTTTAAAATATTCAAAACTATATTTAATATGATGACATGATGTGTACCAGGGCAGAGGACTGTCTCAATCTTGTCGATGAACTCCTCGGCCACCAGGTCTGCGAAGCGCCTCATGCCCAGGACCCTGCCGTCCCTCTGACACGCGATGCTCTTCAGGATCTCATTCTCCTCGATCTGATCGAACATGTCTCCAATGCCAATTGCACTCACATCAACACGAGGGTCACTGTGACAGGAACCGCAATTAAATTTAAAAATTAAACTTAGCCACGCTAAAGGCCAAATATTCTATTATTATAGTCCTAGGCACCTGCAAAGGTAGGTGAGCAGTGTGTCGTTGTCTCTGGGGTCAAAGCGTCCGTCTGTGATGACCACCACAGTCACGTTGGCTTTAGCACGTTGACTGTCCCGGATAAGGTTGTCATAGGCATATTTCAGTGCAGATGGAGTCCAGGTTCCTCCAGCGATCCACTCTAACCGCTTCACTGCTTCCTACAAACAAGTAACAGAGAGTTAAGCTGGACACACACTACAGGATTTTTAGCCAGATTTTTAGTCTTAGGAGGAGTGGCTCAATAAAAACTTTCTCTCATGGCATGATCTGTGGTGGGGCTCCTCATGTGTGTGTGTGTGTCCTCATGTTCGTCCTTAAGTGTGTGTGTGTTCTGTGCACAGATTTTTAGTCTCAAAAGATTCAAAATCCTGTAGTGTGTGGCCACCTTTAATCAGTGCAAATGTATCAAAAGCTTGAACCATTACCGGGAAATTTTTACATGTGATTTGAATATTTCATTTGGCAGAGATTGTGCAACAGATATGTCCCTTGGGCTTGGCTTGGGGGTGACTGAATTGTATTGCCCATGAGTAAATGGAATAGAATGAACTGTTAAAACTCATTACAAGGAAATGTGCTGACACTGAAAACACTGAAATTACACACCAGATTTAACTAATTACAAACATCTGGATGAATTACAGAGGAGGAGCTGTCTGACTGAGGTCTGAAGAAGAGAGTTCAAAGCCCTGTTTCATGTGTTTGTGTGGGAGACCAGACCTTGAAAGCCGACAATGAATCAATTTTGGGGTCGTCGAGACGAATGGCCTGGAAGGTCCCGCTGTGACTGTACTGAACAACTCCCACACGAGTGCCTGCAAACAGCATTCATACCATTCATTCATTACTTGTTAATAATGGTTTGGAGAGAGGCTAAATAAGGCCCGCGGTGCTGTACCTGACTCAGCGTTGGGGTCGGTAGCCAGGGACCCCAGTCTATTTATGGTATTGATAACAAAGTTTTTCTCCAGAGTGAAGTTGGTAAGTCCCACCGACTCTGAGCTGTCAATCACAAACACAATGTCCAGGGCTCCACAGCGTTTCTCACAGTCTGCAAACAAAATAACAAATAAAAATCACATTCATAACTGAAGTTTTATTAATGTTCTGAACTCACCGCAGCAGCCGCACGTCTCTCTGATGTAGTTCATCACGTCACATTCCTGATCAAATGAAACATTATTATCCATCAGGCTTTGTTCCATAATTTGTCAGTAATTATGAGTCAAATGTTCTTACTGTGAGGCCGGGATCTCCCTCTGGACCAGGATCTCCCTACAATAACAACAAAGTCAAACAACTGTAATATTGTCAGAGACTGTATGTTATTCAGGTTTATGTCTTTACTTACATCGCGGCCCCCCTCTCCTCGCGGACCTCTTGTACCAGGCTCACCGTGTGGTCCTGGCTCACCCTATGAGTAAACATCACAGTAAACTATAAATATGTGGATTGGCCAAACTATAATTTACATGAAACTGTGAGGACCACTCACTCCATCTCCTGGACCGCCCTTGTCACCGGGTTCACCCTTCTGCCCACAGTCACCTCTGCCCCCACGGGTTCCAAGGTTTCCAGGCTCACCTTTTTCTCCCTATAACCAAAGCACATCCGTGTGAGTTCTTTGATTATTAATAGTTTAATGATCAAATAAAGAGCAGTGTGTCTTACTGGTGGGCCCCTTGAACCAGGAAAGCTAAAGCCAGGTCTTCCAGTATCTCCCTGGATGAGAATTTAAATGTTAACAACATAGATATCAAACGGACCAGTGAAATAAAAATAAAAACACATTTACTTTTGGTCCTCCAAGGCCGGGCTCGCCTCTTGGTCCAGCATCACCAGGATCGCCTCTGGTGCCCTGCAATCAATCAAATATTATACCCACAGAGTCTCAAAAACACCCATAGACTGTATTTCATGACCTACATTTCGTCCACCTTCTCCAGGGGGCCCTGCTGGTCCTCTGGGGCCAGGCAAACCTGAGTCGCCCTGTGTAACAGCAAGAAGATGCAAGAGGAGGAGAGCTGAGACAAGAAAGCTCATCAAGGCTGTCAAACTATATTGATGCAACTGAAGCACAGATAGTACACATTTCCAGTAACAAGAGTGTTCTTACGCTCGCCCCTTTGTTTCCACTTTCACCTGAAAGTCCTCTCAAACCCTCTGGTCCCATTTCACCCTGAAACAGCAATCAAAATAAATATTAAATATGAAAGCTTTGAAACATAAAAATAAAAATTGTGTGAAGCAAAACACACCTTTTCGCCCCCAGGTCCCGCTGGCCCCTCACCGCCCTTTGGCCCATAGTCCCCTCTTCTTCCCTACAGAGACAATGTTAGCAGACAATGCATGGCTTAGTGCTGGAAATAACTATATACATGATATATATATGGTTTAAAGCACAAGAAGGGCATCTTACTGGCTCTCCTCTGGGCCCGGGTTGTCCAGGCGTCCCCTGAAACAACACGGTCACAGTTACATTATGTTAAGTGCATGCAACTACAATGTGTTAAATAGACTTACGCTGCTTCCTTTCTTTCCAGGGGAACCAGGTGCACCAGGACTGCCCCCCTCGCCCTTTGAACAACACACATTTTGATATTAGCTTTAGCTCTGTAGCATCGAAACACCTTTTAACATATTATTATAGTTTTTGCCTTTGGTCCATCAACTCCACTTTCTCCTGATGGGCCAGCTCTGCCAGGGCGACCAGCATCTCCCTACAGACGACAAAACAAAACATTCACGTCGTTTCCAAGACCACTGGCTATTGTTTCTTTTGTGTGAAGCTCTGCAAACCTTCTCGCCCGCAGTTCCAGAAGGACCGCGCTCACCAACGTCTCCGGGATGACCTTCAGGGCCCTAAACACACACACACAAATCAACGTCATACCACTTCATGATAAATGCCATGTTATTTCACGTTAGCAATAAGCAAAAGGCCTTACTCTGTCGCCTGGGTCTCCTTTGCAGCCAGGTGCACCAATGCGTCCGATTTTACCCTGAAACGAAAAGAAATAAAGCACAATTAAATAATGATGAAATCAGATGCACATAAGATCCCTGAAAACCAGTGGTGGAAAGAAACGAAGTAAAAAGTACAAATTATAGGTACTTTTACTTTACTTAAGTACATTTTATAATCAATACTTTTTACTTTTACTTCACTACATTTCAGAGCCTGTATCTGTACTTTCTACTGCAGTACATTTTTAAGTTGGGTTAAAAGTAAAAGTATTTTGTTTTCAAAGTGACCTCCTACGACGAACTGGTTTAGTCCCAGTTTAGACCTGGTTTAGTCCTGATTTAGACCTGGTTTAGTCCTGATTTAGACCTGGTTTAGACCTGATTTAGACCTGGTTTAGTCCTGATTTAGTCCTGGTTTAGACCTGATTTAGACCCAGTTTAGTCCTGATTTAGTCCTGGTTTAGTCTTGATTTAGACCTGGTTTAGTCCCGATTTAGACCTGGTTTAGACCTGATTTAGACCTGGTTTAGTCCTGGTTTAGTCCTGGTTTAGTCCTGGTTTAGTCCTGGTTTAGTCCTGGTTTAGACCTGGTTTAGTCCTGGTTTAGTCCTGGTTTAGTCCTGGTTCAGACCTGGTTTAGTCCAAATTTAGACCTGGTTTAGGCCTGGTTTAGTCCTGATTTAGTCCTGGTTTAGTCCTGATTTAGACCTGGTTTAGTCCTGATTTTGTACTGGTTTAGTCCTGATATAGTGCTGGTTTTATCGTAGTTTAGACCTGGTTCAGTCCTGATTTTGTCCTGGTTTAGT
>OMNZ01073142.1:0-18372 GCA_900303255.1 Lesueurigobius sanzi | reverse complement strand
AGTCTTTTGAGTAAGTGGATATGTTCACGATTAACTAATGAGCATTAGGTTTATGTTTTGTTATTGAATCGTATCGAACAGTGTCAAATTGTATTGAGAAGTCTCTGTATCGAGGTACGATACGTATCATGACCTGTGTATCAAGGTATGTATCGTATCACCAGGTTCTCAAAGGTACACAGCCCTAATGTCTTATTGTTGCGACTGAAGAAATCTGTAAAGTAAATTATTGAAAGGGCTCATAGGTATCGTACCTGTGTATCGAGGTATGTATCATATCGTATCGTGACCTGTCTATCGAGGTATGTATCGTATCGTGACCTGTGTATCGAGGTATGCATCATATCATATTGTGACCTGTCTATCGAGGTATGTATCGTATCGTGACCTGTCTATCAATGTATGTATCGTATCGTGACCTGTGTATCGAGGTATGTATCATGTATCGTGACCTGTGTATCGAGGTATGTATTGTATCGTGACCTGTGTATTGAAGTATGTATCGTATCGTGACCTGTGTATCGAGGTATGTATCGTATTGTGACCTGTGTATCGAGGTATGTATCATATCGTATCGTGACCTGTGTATCGAGGTATGTATTGTATCGTGACCTGTGTATCGAGGTATGTATTGTATCGTGACCTATGTATCGTATCGTGACCTGTGTATCGAGGTATGTATTGTATCGTGACTTGTGAATCGAGGTATGTATCGTATCGTGACCTGTGTGTCGAGGTATGTATCATATCGTATTGTGACCTGTGTTTCGAGGTATGTATCGTATCGTGACCTGTGTATCAAGGTATGTATCGTATCGTGACCTGTGTATCGAGGTATGTATTGTATCGTGACCTGTGTATTGAGGTATGTATCGTATCGTGACCTGTGTATCGAGGTATGTATCGTATTGTGACCTGTGTATCGAGGTATGTATCGTATCGTGACCTGTCTATCAAGGTATGTATCGTATCGTGACCTGTGTATCGAGGTATGTATCTATCGTATCGTGACCTGTGTATCGAGGTATGTATCGTATCGTGACCTGTGTATCGAGGTATGTATTGTATCGTGACTTGTGAATCGAGGTATGTATCGTATCGCCAGGTTCTCAGGTACACAGCCCTACTCTTCACTAGGGTTGTTCATGAACAATCTAGTACAGATTAATTATGTGTATTTTACTACATAATTAATCTGTCCAACATGATTTTGATGAAGTTAAAACTTTGCTGGCTGAGGATTTCTTGATAGAGCACACAAACACAGTACAGTATTTCCACTACTTGGTTACTCCTCGTAGCTTATTACTAATCTGTTACATGAATTTTTGTATAATCCTCCGGTCAAGTGCTCCTGGTGAAAGGGATGTAGAAACACACGCAGACAGACTTCTATACAATAACAAAATACATGTGCTGTTAAAAGAACAACTCATTCCTTCGCCAAATGCAAATACTTATCATCAGCCGCCAGACCCTTTCTTCTCAGACCATATTGTTGCTCATAAACAGTGCTAGTGCCAGACATACCCATTGACTGTGATGACTTTGGCATTGACTACTGGCATGTGTTGACAGCTTTATCTATAGAACCTTAACACCTTGTATGTACAATGTTTGCCAACAATGCAAGCTATAAAATAACAAGGAGTAATGGCAAACCATAAAAATAACAACTAAATCACTATTTGAAGTCTGTGTGGTGCCAGACCAATGATAAAATAGCAAAAATGATTTACATACACGACAAAACAGACAACTTTGCGCATGTTGCTTAGCTGCGCTTACGTGCTGCCTTTGGTATAAATTCAGGATTATGCAAGACACACTCAAATCATTAGCATTAGGGATGTGACTTGCTGTAAAGTCGTGATATTCATTACCATGTTGCCCATTGAAGGAAAGAGGAAATTCCAGTGCCGCGGTGAGGCCTCACACAGCGCAGTGATGCTGGGAATGAGGAGTCACCGTCATGTGGGGTGGGGGGAACCAGACCTTACGGGAAGACCAAAACATCTCCCTAGTGTGGTGCAAAATGGACTACACTTTTAACTGCTTGTGTGAGACACAGCTTGAAAAAACACAGACAAAAACGAGTGGAGAACATTTGCGTTCCCGACATTCCTCCCTCTGTAGTTCCAGGCAGCGTGAGGCTCGGAACTGTGACGTCACATGGAGGGCTTCCTCTGTCTTCCACACACCCGCTCCCTCGCACAGTCCCACCCATATTTGGAAGAGAGAGGAAGGGAATCCCAGATGATGACTCAAAGGCTTCTGCTGCTAAGGGGAATTCTCTCCACATCTGTTTTTATGCAGCCCATGTATGTGTATGTGTGTGTGTGCATGCGTTCACTGATGTGTGTACATTACCTCTTCGAGCTGATGATGACAATGGACTTTCCATATGAAGCAAATTCAAAATGGCTATGTGGCTTCAACAGCTGTGGGAGAGTGTATCTATGGGGAAAAGAAGTGCACAAATGACGCTGGTGTTCTAATAATAGCTGGATTTGTAAGACAGTTAAAGTCGACTGTTCTGAATATGTTTGTCCAATGTGAGCGTTCCATGGGATAGAATTATTAACTACTGAAGTAACAGCTCGACTTCACAACTGTTGTTTTTTTTTCTCAGTTATGGTGTTATTCCCACGGTGTCTGAGCTAATAATAAACATAAAAAATATTAGGTTTGCCACATGTACAGCTGTCTAAAACGACAGCAAGAAAATCCCTAGTCTGTGAAATCTTCATTGACAATGGCAATAAACTCTATTCTGATTCTGATTCTGAAAAAAACAAACAATTTTAACAGGATTACAATCACTATTCACACTACCATAGGCCCCGATTTATGTTTTTTCCCTTTGGGTGCCAAATCAAACTACTGACCTACCAAAAAAAATAGATCAGCTCGATTCCTCTACTTTCTGCTTACGAGCTGGCCTCCCCTCCTTATTGAGCTATACGAGCAAGACGTCTACACTACTGCTGTACTTGTATTAATGTAATACACTGACCTGCGCTCGGATGTGAGCAGAGGAGAAAAGATAATAATACTATAATTACTTACTATAATTACTTCAAGTATTGTGTTCATTATTATCACTGCAAATCTTGCAACAAGTCATCAAATATAAGAAATAGTATAGTTGTGGGGCAAAACTATTATGTGCGCCAACGGACATATGTGCTGCCTGATGGGACACTGCCTGTTGCTGGTGCAGTGCGGAGGTCGTGCCTCATTCTGGCTACAAATATTCTTAACATTCTGGACTATGGCTGTGTCACTCGGCATGGGTCTGTGGGGGGAATTCAAGGGGTACCGGACAAACAAATTCAGGGATGAAATGTTTATGAGTTAATAAAGTATCTCTTTTTAACTCTTATGACCATGGAATCTTAATCTGTATTTTAACCCTTACCTTGCTATTTGTGGTAATCGTTTATAACTAATAAAGAAATATTTTGATTTAAATTAAAAAAAAAACAGAACCACCCAAAAGAGACACAGGGACAAACCTCCACACAGAGAGGCCCTAGACTGTCTGGGACTGGGACTCCAACCCGAGACATTCTTTTTGTGAATTTGCTACCGTGCTGCTGCTAAAATGTATTCATCCACACTTAAGTTTTCTTTTGGAGGGAATAGCACAGGGGAAGGCAGAGCTTAGGGAAAGAAGAAAGAACTGACAATGATAGCGATTCTCTTTGTAGATGGATAACCAATGGCTTTTTTTTTTTTTTTTTGCAAAAAGATGCAAGGGGATTGAACTTTTCACTTTTTTTGGCTTAAATTTAGCCATACTTTGTTCTGGTCCGGTTGCTGGTGACAGAGGACTGGCTCTCCAAGGGTTGTCTCTGGTCCAACATATCAGAAAGGCCGCTGTTGTTCTCCTCGTCAGTCAGAAACGCAGACATTCCCCCAAGCAGCCTAAAAAAGAAAGAGCGCTTTCATAGAATATTCTGTTTAGCTGCACATGTACCGTTGTGTCACGATACTCCCGAGAGCCATAAAACAAGTCATTCACAGACATCTCACCCACGCTCGCTTTGTCACTGACTTCAACAACATAAATCAGTGTCATTAAAGCTACGGATAAAGTTTGAAAATCTCTGCAACTTCCAGATTTGACCAACTTTCTCACTGCATGCTTCATATTAGTGTTGTACAATACTAAAATGTCACGTTCATTTTGATACTATGAAAATACTCATAACTCAAGATGGATTTTGATACCCTCGTGCAAATAGAGGAGACTCTGGTGGCCCCCCATAGTCTGTCTAAAAATAAGATGTAGAATATATAGGAATGAAAAATTACACTTTTTGCTTATTAAATGATCATGAACGAAAAATTGTACTATGCTAATATCCATAAGAACCATATAAAATGAAATTCAGACAATATTTGACATTTTTACTCCAAAATATGTTATTAACATGCAGTAGTCTAAGCAGAATTATGTGGGAAACATGTACAAATTATGAGTTAAATAGTGTAGGGGTTCATTTTTTCCCGATACTAGGACTTTAACGATACTTTGTTTACGATACCAGTACCTGAACCATACTTCTTTCGATACCTATACTAAATTATTTGTCATCTACACAAAAAAGTAAATATCTAGATAAGTTTAAATTACCCAAATTAAAATTACCCTTATTTATCTAAATTTGAGCTGTTTTGACAAGTTAGGATTTAGTCGATCATTTGACCTAAGCTGTCACTTGTTCTAAGCTGTTTTTTTTTGTTTTTTTAGTGTTTTTATCATTTATTTGAGACTGCATTTTCTTCAGTGCAGTCTCAAGACCCACCTGGATTCAAAATTTGCTTTCTAAAGAAAAATATTTTTTCGGTACCAATTCATTTTTCGACACTGGTATCGTTTAACGGTACCCAGACCGATACAAGTGACATAGTAATCCTATACTGTGAACTCTATATTCTTCTTCTGTACCACATAGGTCCTGTATTGAGGTCAGTGGTTATCAACTGGTGGGTCGGGGCCTTAAATGTGGGATGCAGAATCATTTTTAGTGGGTTCAATTCTTATACACACTGTACCAGTCGAGAATCACTGATTTAGGTAACGTAAGTGTTTACTTTAGGTACTAGTTTTAGTGACAACCCTACCTCACACACACCCACACTATTAGGTACACCAATCGATGTTTTTGAATACATTTTTGGAGTTAACTACACTGCTCTACTTTAACTTAAAACAGGCTTTTCTGTATGTAAAAGATTTGTTCTTCTCAACAAAACATCCTAAATTTATTATAGAGGTTTTGTCTTAAAAGGCGCGATGAAACGTGACTGGATTTAGGCTCATCATGGCCAGCATCTTTCACCATCACAAACACTGTGATAGGAAATAAAAACAAGTGAGTCACAGAAGACCAACTGGGACTCACAATGTCATATCCTGAGTGAGAGAGAGGGAGAGACAGAGAGAGAGAGAGAGTGAGAGAGAGAGAGAGAAAGAGAGACCAAAGACAGATGGAACCCCCAACTGCTCTAATCATGGTGCCAAAGGATAACTAGTCACGAAAGCAAATTCTGTTCGCTTTTAATAGCAGGCTTTTGCAGAGTTTTATTTAATCCCTATATTGTACAATAATATACACTTTAATTGGCTGCTATGAGTTACCTTCAAGCCTCAACTCGTCGTCTCGTGCCTTGAACGCGCTCTTGATAGTATCATGGTTGTTGGTCGACCTCTAGTGGACGAGGGCATGAATTGCACCGGAGTCCTGTCGGTAGGAGCAGCCCATTCAACTCTTGGGGGGAGAACAGTTCGGAAAATTAAAAACTTTCACTGTTTACGCTTGAACCACTGCTGTCGCTTTAATCCAACAACGACATATGTCACAAGAGAACTCACCATTGTGATGTTTAGAGCAATATTCAGACAGAGCGACGTTGTTAGCATTTTGGTGCTTGATTTCCTGTACGCGCTGAAGAGGCGCCTTTTCTGAACCATGTGATGTGGAAGTGGCCAGTCACACGCGGCTACTGTGTTTATGCTAGTGCCCCAGTTGTTGTATGTTAGCAGCCAAACGCCAAAAGCACACAAATAACACACCTCTGCGACAGTAAATACATTATGGCTACTAAAAAGAAGCAGACGCCCAGTGCTCCGAGTGACAGCTGGGTTGTCATCGCAGCAGGTAACAAAATAACTTAAGCTAACGATGCTAACGTGTAACTACATTGTAGCTATATTCGTTTGCTCTCCTCAAATATTACCGCCTTGTTTTATCCATGCTCTTACTCATCATCCTCTATAAACTAGTGTGGAAAGGCCAGTAAAACCTGTGTATATCTTCACAGACTCCGCAGTCGACAGAAAGAAGCATGATGCAGACCCATGTTTTGTGAAGCTAAAGAATCCACGCTCAGGTTGGGAATAACAAAAGTAACTTTGTTGTCGATCCGCTACAGGAGCTATCTTTTAATTTGGTGCAAAAGTGCAGTCTGAAGTTTTTTTTTTTGTTTGCTTGTTTGTTTTAACCTAATTATTATATTATTTATTTTTGGCAACAAAGTGTTTGAGTTGAAGAATGTTGTTTAACCAAATTGTTGTAAAATTAGTAAGCTAAACCATATCATTGTCAGGGTTTCCGCGAGGCATTAAAAGTCATTAAATGAAGATAAGATAGTTCTTTATTGATCTCTTATTGATGGAGAAATTCACTTGTTACAACTCTTAAGATAGGATCACACAGGGGGGTGCAAAAAAAGTCAGGAAAAACGTGCCATCAACAAGAATAAGTTTGCAAAAACAGGTAATAATAGTACTAAATTAAGAACAAAATGAGAATAAAATAAATGTCTCTTAGCATCTACCAATAAAAAAAACTATACATCTCTTATGTACACTGCATAAAAAAATAAGATAGAACTCAAAAAACAGGATGTGCTATATGTGATATATAAATATGTATATATGGATCCAAGTATGAAAATATAACTGTTTACATTCAGGTGGTTGATTGATAAAGTGACATTGCAGGGATTGTAAACACTGAGGTTATATTGCACATATTAACTATTGTTATTGCACATAGAGCTACACAGTAGTAGTGTCATCAAAAAGCATTAAATAGAAAGTTCTTGGAAAATAATGACATTGCTCAACTGATTTTACAGCATTAGTTTGTCAAAAATACAAAGATTAAGGTCTAGACTGGAGTTTTAGGAGAAATCGTACTGTATTTCTGGACAAAAGCTCTGTTGTATCACATTTTGTAATGAACTTGTAAATTAATATTAAATATGTACTGAGTTGTGGCGTTCCGGCATTAAATAGCATTACATTTGACTTGCCGCTACCTGTATAAACCCTGATTATTCAAATTTTGAATATATTTCTACATATAAACAGGCAGTTTTACTGGAGTTTACCCATTATTCATCAGGCCAAATTCAGCTATAAATGATATATATAATTTCTGAACTTCTTTTACATAACTTATAATGGCTAATCCCTTTCCTTAAAGGTACTATACTTGATTGATGAAAGAGGGAGCGAGTAAATTGAATTGATAGATATGGTCCTATCCTATCAGGTCTCTTAAATCCTATTTCTTCATAGAGATGAGTTTATAAGCACATTTCACAACTTGCAGGGTCACTTTTTTGGTTCGCTGTCACAGAAATGCAAGAAAAGTAGCCTGTAAACTCATAAAATTGATTAAAATGTTTAATATTTAGATATACAGTATTATTTCTATGAATGTCTGAGTTTACAATATACTTAAGGATGAAACAAATTCCATTCTACTACTAGGAAGAAAATCAGGTATAGTGCTTTTAAGGAAACACACGTCCTTCTAACATGTTGTGAAAGTAATTGGTCCTATTTTCTCTTTTTCCCAATCGCAGATGCAGCATCTCTGTATTTGCTGGGTAGCGATGAGACGCAGTGGTATGAAGTGAAAGCCTTTGAAGAAGACTGTCACAGCTGGTTTGTGGGTCAAACTGTACAACAAGGTTTGTCTTTAATGAAGATTATAGTGCTGAATAAAAGGCAGCACCATCATCATATTGAACGTCCAAACTGTGTTTCGCAGATGGACGACTCCACTTCATCACGCCACTGGATCCCCTCTATCTTCTGCTGCCGTATTTAATTCATGCAGGCAAAGAGGTAAGGCTCTGAAATGGGAATAAGCTGATCCCATTATGAATGAATTAGATAGTGGTTCTTTTTTCACTGGGTTGTGAGGAACTTTTCCCCAATATTTATGACTATTTCCTCAACAAAGTTATATCTTACTCAGTTAAAATTATTCAACTTAAGAATATTTGACCTTAATTTGAGTAATTTTGACTTGCCAAGTAAAAAACAATCTTCTAGTGGCATTATATTTTGCATTTCATGATCTAATTTTAACTTACTACAACACAGGAGAAGTTCCAACCATTGGATCAGCTTTTAGTGGATGAGAATTTCCCAGCTTGTTCCAGACTGCTGACCTGCTCCTGTTCACTGCACCATATTGCAGAAGAAAAAGGTGATTAGACGTGTAACCCATGCAAAATTCTTAAAATATTTGCAAAATGACTTTAATTTTTACCATTTCTAGAGGTGGGAAGTCTGAAATTTTATCGTTACAGTCAAGAACGAACATTAGTCTGGTTAAAGAAAAAGGTATGTACGTATGATATTAATTGTAGTAGTCAAAGTGGGACAATGGATCATTTTTATTTTATTTTTTTCAGGTTGACAGAACAGTTTCTGCTCTTAAGAAAAAGAACATTTCAGTTGGAGAAGGAGTAAAGTCAACAACATATATTAGAGTGAAAACTGAGTCGGATGGTCATGAAGGTATGTCTCTTGGAATAATATCAAACCGTTTAAGGTCCTCTCTATGTAGTTACTCATTTTTTACAGCCTTGTAGTTACATTTTTTAAACAGTAGATGGCAGCAATGGAGCACCTGTCTGTACTGTATGATGCCCAAACGTCTGACCTAAAATCATTGCGTGTTTATTGTTGACAGAGGACTATTTGCGCTACGCCCATGGCCTGATCTCTGAGTACATCTGTGAGGACTTGAGCAACGCACTCCTCAAACACTTGCAGTAAGATCCGAGTACAAATCCTCTAAAATGACTTCCAAAAATATTGATCATCCACACATTTTCCAGGCTACCAGAACTCACAAGCCCTAAAGAGTCTGAGCCACCATCAAAGGTATGTCTTCACGCGTATGTCAATGTACCTTTCTTTGTATCTGTGTCGCATCAAAACCACGGGGCAGGTGTTTCTGTAGTCCTCCGTCTCACATTGGACAATTATTTAAATTTGGCCTCAGAGTGAACACTATTCCTTTAGTGAAATGTCCTAAGCTTTTCTCACTTCCCCATTCGACAGAAGCGGAAACTGTCTGACAAACCTGTGGAGGCCGGAGAGGACTACACCAAATTCAACAGTGCAGACTTTGCGCGGAAAGTGAGTGAATTATTGACAAGTCTGCCTGTATAGACTGAAGTCAAAATGAATATAGAAAATATATAAATTGAATATAGTTTGGTTCAGACGATTGGGAAGTTTATTCTTTGTTCTCACCGATGCTTTGTTGAACTGCCTTTAGTCTTGTCCTTGTAGTTCTAGCGAATAATCATGTTTCTCTTTGCTTTACATGCAAGGCCACCTAGTATCATACTTTTAAAAATTTTGTTTTACAGCCACCAAAGAAAATGACAGCTGCTCAGAAAACGTTGGCGAAAGTGGACAAGAGCGGCATGAAGACCATGTCGTCCTTTTTTAGTCCCAAGGGCAAAACGGCTTAGAAAGTATTGTTTTGCTGTTGTTTTCTACTTTGGAATTAATAAAATGTATATTTTGTAAGAATCTGCCTGCTCATATGAAGAAAGTATGTATTTCATAAACAAAGTTTATGTAATTTATAGTCAGGGCCAGCCCAGCCGATAAGCAGACGGTGCAGCTGCTTAGGGCCTGGAGACACCAGGGGCCCCAACAGTGTCTAAATTTGTACTACAGGTGTGTGACTCAAAAATTGCCCTTGTATAATCTCAAACTTACCGTATTTTCTGGACTATAAGTCAGTTTTTCTCATAGTTTGGCAGGTCCTGCGACATACTCAGGCACAGTGCCGCAACGGTTAGTGCTTGTGCTTCACAGTAACAAGGTCGTGGGTTCGATTCCCGGCCCATACAGGGCCTTTCTGTGTGGAGTTTGCATGTTCTCCCAGGTTCTGCGTAGGTTTCCTCCAGGTGCTCCGGTTTCCCCTACCACTTAAAAACATGTACAGTAGGTCAGAATGAGTGAGAGTGAATGGTTGGTGGTGGTGGAGGGGCCAATGGTGCAGAATGGCAGCCTCGTTTTCATCACCAGACTATGGAGTGAAAGAATAATGTATACATTGTAGCGCTTTGAGAAACTTGGTAAACAGGCTTGAAAAGCACAATACAGGCGTAAGCCATTATTATTATTGAAATATATAATTTCACATGTTTGTTGTTCACACTGATTCTGTTTTTTATGCTATAGTTATCTGAATAATTGTTGATATGTTACGTTAGCATACCGTACACCTATTCAGCCTGTTGTTCTCTATTATTATTATAACTTGCTTTTCAAGATCCAATGTCTGTTCTTGATCTCGGATTTTGTAAAATAAATTTCCTCCAGAAAATGTGACTTATAGTCCAGTGCGACTTGTATTTTTTTTTCTTCTTCATTCTTCATTTTTTGTCTGGTGCGACACCGGAGCGTCTTATAGTCCGGAAAATACGGTACTTTCTTTTGCAAACATTGTTGGGGTGAGGGAGGGGACTGCTGTGTCGCATCACACAAAGTCTGGCAAGGTACCCAAGAATTACCAACTCAAACTTATCAGTCCCATCATGTTTGTGTATGTGATTTTCTTCTTTTTTTCAATGCAATACAGTTTTTGAGATTGATTTTCTGGACAGGTATTTCACCAGAACATGGTTCAAAACTATTTAAACAATTTATCCTTGAGACTTGCATTAATTGTATCTTAACCCAACCATTAAGTGGAACCATATTCTCTAAGAAATGTCATCTTTTGACCAGTCTTGAATGAAAAGCCATTGTTGAATTCCTTAGTTATGCAGTGCATGTAACCTGTCACTAAATTAAATAACTATCTCTGTATTAACCAGTACTCATTTAATTGAGTGCAAAACACTTGAAGTAAAAAATGCTTTCAACATTGATCTCAAAGTAGTTTCAAAATAAGTGTAAGAACATTCTAAGATTTTGTGTATTCTTTTTTATATCAAAGAATTCCTCTTGAACATAAGTTCAGATTATCATTCTGTGATTCACAAGCCACAGGACAAATACCAGTAAATGTTCCAATAAGAATGATCTGAGAAGAATTTATGACATGTAAAAAATGTTTTTATTGAGGATGATCTATTCATGCTTTTCATAAAGTCCATTGCATAAACTATGCACCTTAAACGGCAGCATTGTGGCAGAAGTGGATGTCCGTGGGGTTTCACTGCTTCTTCAGCCGGGGTTTGAGCCTCATAGTCTGAAATGCGCTCTCCACCACTTTGGGCAGGTGGATGGGGTTTCTCTGCAGCCGCAGCCTGCTGCTGGTCGACCCGCTGGAGCTCTTTTTCTTTGAGACACTTTTCTTGTTGGCACAGGATAAAGCTGCTTCTGTTTGCGTACCATCCCCTGTCTCTCTAGGCATGCGCAGCATCCAGTTTGAGTGAAGGTCATGTTCTGATGAGCTCGACGCCACTGTCAAAGAGTACAATATTAATTAAATGTCTTGAGTTCTCCATTGCACAAAGGTTCTGATATGCAGTTGCCTGTACTTTGAAATTGGAGTAGGCTACAGGTAACAATTTAGGGATCTTTGTGTGCAGTATTAATTAAATATAATCACTAAAAACATAGTGAGGTTTATTGAGTTTCGTGGTTATCAACTCAATATAAGCAAGTTGTTGTGATTCTTTCGGGTGCTAAGGTTTTCTCCTCCAATAAAAAATGTACAATGTACAAAATGTACAATAGGTTTCTCTCTGGGACCAGGACTCCGCTGAAAATTAGATTCTGAAATCTCAGTGGGACTTTCTTGGTTAAACAAAAGGGGAAATGCAATCACAATACATATCTTTGGTATTGCCTTTAACTCTGGGCAAAACAATAAAATTGGCAAACAAACAATGTCTTCATTGCAAAACACACAAAATTAGCATAAGCATAGGTCTAGGAAAATCAACTACAGCAAAAATCTTTCTCTTTGAGAGCACTCATCAAATAGCAGCTTCAAGTGAATTCAAGTAACTGGTACTGTACATACACTTTTGTGTATTACAAAATATAACAAGAAAAAAGTTGACAAATAATGCACACTTTATGTTATACTTTCCCTAAAAATAAATTAGAGACTCCTACATCTTTGTTAAGAGTTTTTAATCTGTGTTTCATGGAGAAATGAAGGTTAAATAAACAATTTGTACCAACAAAGTCCACATCTGCGTGTCCATCGTCCTGGTATGGTTTGCGCTGAGGCTCGTCATCACAGCTGGCAATAACAGCGTCAAAGAACTGCAGCGTGTCCTCCTCAGTGGGCACAGGGGGGGCAGAGGGTGTGGCTCTGGCTCTCTGTGGAGACATCTTTATATGATGTGATCTTCCTATTTTTAAATAGTATAAACACACTTACCAGCTCATCCTTTTGTGGAGGTGGGGGAGCAGACCTTTTCTTTTTGGAGACTGTGGCCTTGTCCTTTGCTTCTTGAGTCTTTAGGCCTGTCAAACTCTGAATGTACTGTCTCCTCAGTGCCACCAGAGCCTCCAGATACTCCAGACAGTTCTGATTCTGGGAGTAGAGCCAGATGCGATCCTCCTGTCTCTGGTACAGGTACAGAGTGGACTCAACACTCACTGTGCTTTTGCTCCTCTTTAAGGTGGACCCTGCGGCTTGAGTCCTCTCCCCCACCACCAGCATGGACGTACTGCGCACCAACCTGACAGTGCAGGCGCTGTGGTAGTCCTGCTCCGAGCGGACACCCCCTCCTCGAGCATTGCGACTCCTGTGAGCGTGATGGTTGGGCCGAAACACATTGTTGATCTTCCTGAACATCCCTCTACCTTTTCATCATCAAACACTGCTCGGTGAAATCCTGAAAGTGTCTCGGGCCAACGTCCATAGCTTCTTTTAAAAAAAACGAAAACAGCCTAAAACCAACTTTAGCCTTGCTCTGTCCAGGGTCCTGAAGTGTTGGAGCCGTTCGTATGTTGAGGAACAAAAACCACTCGAACCCGATCTGACCATGTCTCCAATGTTATCGGATGTTGCTGGGTAACAGCTTGTAACTCTACACTGTGCCCTGTCGCTGCTGCTGCAGAGCCGAGAGGATTCCTGTCATCCTGACTCATACATGCTGCATCCCACTAAACGACTACCGTAAATTGAAAATGATACCCGTCCAGTCATGAATTTGAATATGGATATTTAACCCGACTTAAAGATTCATGATGTGCCTTTCATTTAGAGATGTGCGATATGAAAAAAGAAAAATACTCGATACTTCTTGAATAATGTGATGTATATTACAAAACCATTTCAATTAGGTATGTTCCTTTGAATTCAAATAAATATAAGAAATTTGTTATTTCATCAAGTTTTGTTAAAATAAACCTTGTGAAAATGAATACACTATATCAGGAGAATAACAAGGATCAAATGGAAGTTAATTAGGAATGTCATGACTAAAAGTAAGTATTTTTAAATTACCATTTTTATTTACATTGTAAAAAAAAAGGAGAAAAAGGCAAGTAAATTTAGCCATGTATTGTGTGTGATACAGATATTGCTTCACCTAATATTGATAATGATCACTTGGCAATAAAGCGTACCGCCCTAATTTGATTTAATTTGAAAATATGTTGCAAATACAATTGCATTATTACACTACAATGCTGTATTCTGCCCTGTACTTGTGGCCTGCGTTTTGTAAAGTGGGAAAGGGCATATCTGTGCGTAATGTGTGTCTCCAGTTTGGTTAATAATGAAGTAGCTCCTCGTCTTTCATGCGCTTTCATTGATAGTCTTCCGTAAGAGGAAGAAGACTGAATGAAGGAGTCAACTGGAGTCAGGCGCACACACAAGGGGTTTTCATCTCCACAGCAAGATCTCGGTCATAAATATTGAACATGAAAAGTTTCAGTACTTTCGCCTCAGTTGAGAGAGCAAATCAAAAGAGAAGTGAGAATACTTTTGTTGGCGTCCTGTATTTGCATCTGACACGTTGGTCGCACAGGGAAAAGCTCACGTTAAAAGACTTCAGTCACTTCCTCTTTATTGAACAAGCAGCACAATTATCATCAAATTCTTCATGAGGAATAAAATGTTTTTTTTTAATCCACATTAAAAGATTAAAGTTTTGAATTGTTAAAAAAAAAGAAAGAAAAAAAAGCAGCTAAATTGAATATAATAATAAAACCATCTCTTTTTGCCTCTAAGTAATCTGAAACTCACCTGTTTCTTTCACTGAAAAACACAAGTGAGTGGTTTCATTTTACAGACCGCTACTTAGAGCCAGAAGGCACTTTAGTCTTTAGTCTGCTACTTAATGTGTCAAAGGCATCTATTACTAATCATTTACATGGTCAATGTACTGCCCTCCACCAAGCAACAAAGATGTTGTAATATTTTGCTTACTGAATGGCCCTTTTTCCAAAGGTGGCTGGGTGTTTTTAATTACGTGACTGGCATGGCTCAAAACACCTGCGAATTCTGCTCCCACAAAAAGAGAAGAAAAACAAACCAAGAACTTCTCACTTCCTTTTTAATTATTATAAAGACTTACTATTTTTTGAATGTTTGGATAATTCCTGATGCTTGAAGCAGTGGTTTAGAGACATAACAGAGACATCAACATTACTCAGCTCATCTTTAGTTATGTTGTGTGAAGGCAGACTGCTGAGCATGGCCTACGGCCAAGTGGAAGAAGTGGAAGAAGTGGAAGAAGTGGAAGAAGTGGAAGAAGTGGAAGAAGTGGACTGCCCTCAGACAGATGTGGCCAGTGCAGCGGATCACTGTTCACCAGACTCCTTCAGACAAAGGTAACTTTAAAATAGGTTACTGACGCTGGTTAGACGATCAGCATGTGTGAACACAATTGTACTTCAGAGTTTGGTGTATAATTGCAAGTCTACGAAAAAATATTTTCCAAGTTGAATCGTTTAGCAAAATATTTTTTTTCATGAAATCATTTGGACTGGGTTGTTTAGAATGACACCCCAGTTTGGACTCTGGGTGAAACAGGTCATAGGGACTGTGGACATCCAGTTTTCAGAAAAGGAAAATGGTATGAGATTCTCTGATGAGAGGCAAAAAATATCAAAGTAAACTGTTGCTACATGTATGCAATACAATTAATGATTGCAGCAGTAACATTAGTTAGCATTAGGTAGTCATAAGTAGTATATTAATTAGTAATGGCAGTATTACTTTAGCTATTAATAGAACATTTTAAACTCTTCCAATTTCAGTGTATTTGTGTTGTTTTTGAACAACACTTTTAAGTTAAGTGTTGTTCTGATCTTGGTTTTAAAATATAATATCAGTGACTCTCCAACAAAATACCTTTTAACAAAAAAAAGTTTTACAAAATAAGCCTGCCCAGAAAACAAAAAAAACAAAACTGTTAGTAAAAATTGGAATAAAAATATATGGTTTTAAGGTAAAGGACCTATACCTGATTTTTTCCTAGTAGTGGAACTAAATAGTCCCCCCCCCCTCAGTATGTTGTAGGAAATAATATTGTATTTCTAATAACAAAACAAACATTTGTATCAATTTCATGAACTTGCAGGCTTGTGATTGCGGGAATGTCTGAGACAGTGATCCTGTTATGTGCTGATGAACTCAACCCTGTAAAGAACTGGGATGTCAGACATGTGTTAGGAAAGTTCAGAATGAGTTTGGCCACAACTCACATTTTCATTTTACTTGCTCTTAATTGTTTTTTTTTTTTTTAATCAGGTACTATATACAGTTGGCAACTCGTCATACTGGGGGGCGTGGCCTAGCGAGGGGGAAAGAAGCTTGTTATGGGAATCACTATTTTATCACTCTTAGACACTATAGGCATTTTTAGCACACACAAATAAGGTTGAGTCAAAATCTGGTCCTTATGAATGTTTTCATACATTCATTCATTCTTACATTAAAAAATTAAGCTGATTGTCCATCTGTTTGAATGAGACAAATCTGATATGGAAAAATCCCCTTGGCAGATAAACGCGGCCACAAATAGGTTTAAAATCAGACCAAGAACTGCAAATTTAAAGTAGCACAATTCAAAGTAGCCCAGCTTCCAACATGACTGTTTGTGTTCCCAAAGATGCCGTCTGTACCTAGTGCCTTTAAAATGGAGATTATTAATTTTAAAGTAATATCAGCACAGATGTTAAGTTTCTTATCTCTTCTTTCAGACAGACTTTCGTCATTGATCACAGCTCCACCTCAAAGCCTAGCCCTTTAAAGCCCAAAGTTTCACAACACCAGAACGTCTCCTCACTGCAGTCCCTAGATCTGGAGCGGGCCTGGCCCGACAGACACATTTCCCCTGACATCGAAATACCAGCTCAGAGCCTCTCAGCCAGCGAAGGCCCCTTCCTCGTCCCCTCGTTCTGCCAGAGCTTTTGCCAAAACTACAGCGACCTCCATATCGGCGGTGACCAGGTTCTACCTCTGTCGGCCAATGTTGGAGAGTTATGCCCCAACAAACTGAAAGCAGCAGGCCCTTTTCTACAATCATGTGATGTCTTGCCACCTTTAGAAGAATCTCCCATGGAAAACTCACCACAAGCTGGCCAACGCTTCCCTGCTAAACGCGGATCGCACCAGTGGAAACAGGGCAGCGGACGGGATCGTAGTTTCTTCCTGCAAGGCCGTGAAGGCCCTTTCTCCAACTCCCTCCTGAACCACTACTTAGAGCAGAAGCTTCAAGACCTCTACCAGCAGTACATGATGGAGAACATGGCGAAGGAGGACACACATTTGGGCCCCATGTGTTCCCTGCTGGGGTCAGAGCTGGTGTCGACAAGCCTGGACCAGATCACGCAACAGCTGAGTAGAGAGGGGAACCTTGAGGCTGGTGTGGCCAAAGACATGGTTCTGAGCTGCCTGCTTCGAGTGGCCAGCGTCATGCAGTCCAGCGAGATTAGCACGCCTTTCCTGCAGATCTCCAGTGAAGGCACAGCGCCTCTGGAGAAGCTAACGGAGAATAAGGAGTAGCATTAACCCTTCCATGTCTCATATCACGGGGTCGCCATATGAGACCCGCGTCGCTCAAGACTTTAGTGAATATCTCCGCGAGTAAATGTCGTAGAGACTTGCTGTTTTTTGCATTGGGAAGAGGGGGGTTTAAAATGAGCCCTGCCATGTCCTTCTAGGCCTCCGGGCAGCGATGTAAGGGCACGTTGAAAGTTTGTGTCAAAAAGTGCTGTTAGCATTAGCTAAAACTGCTGAATCTGCACTTTTCACAATCGGCCAGGGATTCAAAACGGTACTAGGTCATTTTTTTTGTCTAAAAATGTGTCTCTGGTCAGCTGCCATCTTGCTTTCTGTTTAGATGAAGGGCAAAAGTATGGAGTAACATTTGTGCCGAAAATGAGCAAATCTATGGGGTAACATTTAGGACAAAATGTTTTTTTTCCTCAAAAATGCAAATGTATGGAGAATAAACACAGGTTGCACATAGAAGGTCAGGTTTAGCCTTCTATGTTTATAGAAGCATATTTTAGTGAAATAATAATCAAACGCCTACATTTTTTTTGTTATTTTTGTCAAAAATAAACATTTCTACAGTAACTACAGCCTTTATCTTCCATCTCTTGGGCCAGGTCTAACCCATAAAACATTGTTCTTGCCACCTATCAGAAAGCAGTGAAGGATGCTAAGGCAAAGTTCTTATCAAATCTTATCAACAGCAATAGCCACCGCCCTGGTATTCTGTTCAGCACCATTAACTCTGTCAGAAATCCTGTGTCTGTTGTTTTGAATGATGTATCGGAACATACTTGCAATGCATTCAAACAATATTTTATGGACAAAGTTCTATCTATTAAACAATCCATCACACAGGCCCCTACCTCTGTTATGGCCACCCCAGCCGTGCAATGGGCCTCATTCATGAACATCTTCGTAAAAAACTTCGTAAAATCCGTACGTACAAAGGCGCTGCGAAGAATCAATGCCAGATTCACGACACACTCTTAATGGGGGTAAACTGTTCGCACCTGTGTCTTGAGGTTGGTGAATGCCAAATAGGAAGCGCGTGCGTGTTAGGACCAATTAGCATATGTCACCGCCTATCATTCACCATAAAAGGATTAGAAGT
>OMNZ01073130.1:0-11351 GCA_900303255.1 Lesueurigobius sanzi | reverse complement strand
AGAACGGGGGGGGGGGGGGGGGCAATAGTGTATGAATTTATACTACAAGTGTGCAAAAATGTATCTCAAATGTCGAACTAGTACACTGCAAAAAGAAATCTAGAAATAATCAACATTTGCCCTTGATCTGAGTAAATATTAACTAATTCAAGAAGAAGAAGAAGAAGAAATTTGAATTTTTTGAGTGTGATTAGATATTTCCATTTTCATTTTAGAGATACAAACATTCCCCAGTGGCAGAATTCTTGAAATAAGTTACTAAAATCAGGAACAAATAAAAATAGATTTTCTAGATTTCTTTTTGCAGTGTAGTCCACTTTCTTTTACACACATGGCTGTAGGTTGAAGGGTGGGGGAAGTGTCTCATTCATTGGAATATATTTATCAGAAATTAAATTGAAGTTGCGAGAGCCCCATGACATGATTCTGCTTTGGGCCCTGTGAATGCTCGGGCTGGCCCTGCTTGATAAAGGTTCTACTTCCTGAATTCACTACCAGTCATGGGTGCCTAGCATTGATAGTTAGAAGGGATAGATAGGCTGTCTGCTGTTCAAGACTGATGACCAGCCCTGGAAAAGGACACGGCGTTTACATATCAGGTACGTCAGGGGATGAGTGACTGTGGTACGCATGGCTCTCTCTGCTAAACGCACTGGGAGCAACAATTATTATTACTTCTCAACTGCCTCCTGATTTTCATATTGCTCAGTACCCAAAGGATGAGAAGCAGCCTGTGGTGTGCCCAATCCTGTTAGGTCGTCAGCGTGAGTCACAAAGAATTTGCACATTTAAAATTTGAATTTCAAAAATCATGAATTTGTTAGAAATACATTGGCTTATGCGATATTAAAGATGTGTTAAGCCATTTCACACTTTGCATTATAATGGGCAGAAAATCTGGTTAACCCGTCACTCTTGAGTATCCGTGCGTCCATAAAATTTGATTTGACGTGGTGCGGACTCAGAATCCATAAACAGCATGTGGCGTGCTGCTTTCCCCTTCAGACCGAGGCTACTGCGACTGTGGGACATGTGAGTGTGACGAAGGCTGGTTTGGCGAGGCCTGCCAGTTCCAGGAAGACTGCAACCTCTCAGGCAAGAAAAGCAAAGAGCTCTGCAAAAACCCTCAAGGAGTCGTCTGCTCCAACAGAGGTACAAACACTTTTGTATTTTGGGCCACACTACATACTGTGTCCTTCTCAGGATGGCTGCACACTTGAAGTCCTAACCTTTTTTTCCTAGCAGTGTAATTTAATTTGTTTTGCCCTTCAGTAAATTGTAAAGGCAGACATATGTGGAAAAGGGCCTTTGTGTGCTGTCCGTCTAAATGATAGGGCTCAAGCAGACCATTTGTTGTTTCGATTACCGTGACAGTATTGCTCCCTGAAAGTTGTAAACAGTGTTCATAAACTCATGCCTGTGAGACATTGGAGTGTTAGAAATGTGTTAGGATCAGTTTGGACCACAACTAACAGCTTAAAATGTATGTACCCAGGTATAGTAGGTCCTTGAAGGTCAGTGTAAAAAAATATACACAGTATAGATCAGGGGCCTTTTTTTATGCTGCGAGCTACTTTTGCATAAAAATGGCAGCGAGTTCGAATAAACATGTAACCAAGATGTTATTTCATTCACTATTTAACCAAATTACTTCTATTTACTCTTTATTCTTTACTGTATTGACCTACATGTTTGTAGAGGATAAAGAGTATGCATATACAATTTTTATTTATATTGTATATGTAGACATGTAGAAATCCTTTCACTGGCTACTTGGAGCTACTTGGAAACTGCTGCCGAGCTACCCGTAGCTGGTTGGAGATCCCTGGTATAGATATCCAACTTAATAGTTATCTGATGATATGAGTTTAGTATCCTATCATGATTTATGAAGGTATAAACTCTTTCATTTAGCAGTCCTCTGCAATAGGCATACATATTTCATTGCAGCCAAACCACAGTATCAATGCGGAGCTAAGCCTGGAGGATTGTTTTAGTTCATGGCTAAACTCGCTATGCCAGTTTCATAATATTGAATTACTTGATGTAAAAGTCTTTGTAATTTCCTTTATTCCCATAATGTGCCACAGTTTTAGTCAGAAATCTAGAGTGATCTCAACTCTGGTCTAACAATATGGCATGGAACTTAGGTTTTTTTTTTTTTTTTTTGTATTATTCCCTCAGACAGCTGCAGCCCGTCTGTGTATTGTGCGAGTAGCAGCCTTGTGTTGCAGTGGGTGACTGTGATTTCTTTTACAGGCACTTGTAACTGTGGCAGCTGTTTGTGTCACAATGAGGACAACAGGGGCCTGATAACGGGACAGTTCTGTGAGTGCGATGACAGCGAGTGTTGGGATGAGGACAGTGGAGAGGTGTGTGCAGGTATGGCCAGTCAGTATGGGAATTATGTTTAATAACTTTACACAGATACTATTGTTTCCAAATAAAACAACAATAACCAACATGTTTGCTCACAATAGAAGTTAGGAAGTTATTGCAAAGCTGTAAAAACATTTGCTTTTTTTATATTGGGACAACAAATTGTGGTCCTGTTTGTTAGTTTGATTAGTCAATGGTAAAGGTGTTAACTAATTTAAATTTTCCTGATGTATTATTGGTAATGATCCTGATATTTTGTGATGTGCTTGCAGGCCATGGCCAGTGTTACTGTGGAAACTGCTACTGTGCTGCTGGTTGGCATGGAGACAAATGTGAATTCCAGTGCGACATGAGCCCATGGGAAAGCAAACGCAGATGTACATCTCCAGACGGCAAAATCTGCAGCAACAGAGGTCTGTTTGACTCCTCAAGGTTCAGCACACAGCGTCCGGCCATCACAGACCATTTGTCATTCCCTTGTTGCTGCACAGACTTGGTCTGTCAGAATTTAGGGCCACATTTGTTGTGCACACATCTTTAGAAATATTTTTCTGACAATTATGTGACAAAAACTGAACTCACCGTAGGTCACTATTTAAACAAATGTCAAAGTCAAATGAAAAATATTTTCTCACTCCTTTCTATGCCTAAAATGCTAACAAATCCTTAGCAGCTGCAAGTCATAATGTACTGTAAACATATACACTTCAAAAGTATTATTATTATTATTATTCATCTTCTTCTCCTTCTCTTACCTCTTACTTCTCCTTCTCTTACCTCTTACTTCTCCTTCTCTTACCTCTTACTTGTCCTTCTCCTTCCTTTTACTTGTCCTTCTCCTTCCTTTTACTTGTCCGTCTCATTCTCTTACTTGTCCTTCTTCTTCTTCTTCTTCTTCTTCTTCTTCTTCTTCTTCTTCTTCTTCTTCTTCTTCTTCTTCTTCTTCTTCTTCTTCTTCTTCTTCTTCTTCTTCTTCTTCTTCTTCTTCTTCTTCTTCTTCTTCTTCTTCTTCTTCTTCTTCTTCTTCTTCTTCTTCGTGGCATGTGAGGTTATAGTCGTTAGGTCACATGACTGGTTCACTGGCTGCACCTTGTGGTATTGTATACCAAAGATATCATATAAAACACTAGATTGGACATTACCATAGTGATACATTGGAACGAATGGCAAGCTCTGGCAGCCATCTTGTAACTGGACTTTCAAACATAGTGCAATGTAAATCAATAGGAAACACCACTAAATTTTGTAAGACATATATTAATTATTATTTTTTTTAGTATTGACTTGAGGCAGTATGCACCTCAACAGTAAAATGGTGTTAAATAGTGCTAAGACCACAAAACAAACATCCTTTTAAAAATATAATTCAGAGTAAATATGCCTTGACTAAGATACCTAGACCTACCAGCAATATAACAAATGACTGTATCTCAAATTCTGACATTTTATCAACGAAAACCGTGTCCCCATTTTTACATTCCTATTAGCATTAGCCTCACTAGCCAATCACAAGATGGCCGCCACGTGTACCACGCCAACAAGCATCATGTCCAATCTAGTGTTTTAAATATAAGCTTTGTTGTATACAAGAAGGCACCAAAACCATGCACTGGTAAAAAATATAATTGGCTGAATTATGACTTAGTCATAATTATGAATTAGTCTTGGAAATAGTTTAAGGACATTTTAAGCTTCGATGCTCAAAGAGATCCCTGTTCTTTCATGATGACAATCAACCAACCATTTGTCACAGCACAACTCCAGAAAAGCGATTGTCGGTATGTCACTGGAGTTAATTTGGTGATTGTTGAGTAATTCCCATTCCCCATTAATATTAAAGCGGGGCTCCCTTGAAGCATGGCAAAGATAATTCTAGGTGATTAGATGAGATCACACAAGTCGATTGCGCAGGCATGTTGATTTTAATTAATCCTTTCAAAGTGATTTTGGTAATGCAAGCTCCCATGAATAGCAAAGAGACCTTCTGCACACCTAGCTGTAACCTCCACATTTTTCCGATTTCATTTGAAGATAAATAACAAAGAGCACATAATAAGGAATCCAACTATCATACATCAGCTGTCCAGTGTTTGACATTCACCGCTGTGTGTGTGTGGTAAACCTGTTAGAGCTAATCTTTATGGCTGACATCAACGTGAATGACGTGAATCCAGTGTTTCAGAGTCAGGCAGAGCAGAGAAACCTCAGCCAGGGGCCAGACATGTGCCATGATCCCCCGTCCCGAGACCTGCCAGCTGGACGGGCTCCCCTGGGCTTTCCCTGAGCTCTGTCGGGCCTGATAAGAGAAAATGGGATTTCCACTGGCTGCTGCTCAGCTGATGGCCTGTCTCTAACTAAGACCCGACACATAAAAAATATTTGGGGGATCTGCTTCGCGAGTTCAGCCGCTTACACTGGACTGCAATTAATGGAGGAAGTTTTTACCAGACGTTACTGAGATGATCATATCTGGCTTAAATTAAAATGCAACAATCAAAATATTTATCGATCTGGGGATGAAGCCCATGACAAATGGTATTCTGTGTCTTTTAAACCAATGTACTTCTAAACTGTGGATTTCTCAAGAGCTGTCTGTGCGACGTTGTCCTGTGTATGTGCAGGCACGTGTGTTTGTGGGGAGTGCAACTGTTATGATGTGGACCCCTCTGGAGACTGGGGCGACATTCATGGAGACACCTGTGAGTGTGACGAGAGAAACTGCATCCCCACATACGACAGGTACACGGACGACTTCTGCTCAGGTCAGTGTACGCCTCAGCACACCTCTGTCTGTGGAGGGGACACACTGCAGGTTTTGGGCCACTTTGCTCTCTCAGCATTATAAATGTTCACCTAGAAACAAATAAATGACCCAATCTTTACAATTAGGAATGTAGCTAAGTATTTAGTTAGTAACTGTAATTTAATTAGAAATATTTTCATAGTATAAGTTACTCAAATTGTAATTCCGTTACAATAACTACTTACTTAGTAATTAGTTACACCCAACACTGCTACTAACTAGCTTAATAAAAACGTAACAAAATATCCAAAGTCTTCTCCTTGTAACCATTATATCAACTAAATAAAACCATATATTTAAACATGTCACTATCAATCATTCACAATTTTGGGAATTTTTCTGCATAAAATACCTAACTTTTATATGAATACATAAAATGACAGAAAACTTCCAATACATGTATTCCCTTGTTTGTGTCTGTAAATGTTTCATCTTGTTACCGCTCAATTCCATTCGTCCCCCTCTTCACCTGCAGTGTGTCGCCTTAAACATCAGTTAGCTCATCCTTCCTCAGCACTGATCCTGCAGTTTCCCCTCTGTCTCCCTGCTCCCCGCCTCAGGCCATGGACAGTGTAACTGTGGCAGATGTGACTGTAAAGATGGCTGGGCGGGCCAGAAGTGTGAGCACCCTCTCTCCTGCTCGCTGTCTGTGGAGACCAGTCTGAGGAAGTGTCGAGGAACCTCCAACCTGCCCTGCTTCGGACGTGGTACTGTACCCACCCACCCCCACACGCACTCTCCTCTGTTACCATGGTTACAGTGCCAGGCCTGAAATACTGTACTATATTGGCAGAACGACATTTTGTATTTGGTGACTCAAGATGACATTAGAGAGTACAGTGTCTAAAACAGAATTCAACAATAGAGCTGCACAATATGAGAACAACTGTGTGAATAATATTTTACTAATTAAATCATTTCAACGCAGCACGCTCCATTCATTTGAAATAATGTGTTTTTACTTTTTACCTTTAAAACACACTAAATCAGGACCAAATAAGGCTATATTGGATGTAAACCAGGAACGTTATCACCTCAGTGATTGAGCAATATACTGTGGCTTCTTTCAATATGGAAATTGCTAATATAAGTGATAATGATAATCTGATAGTGTAATGTGCCTCCCCAGTATTATACAGATTTCACATATGCTGCACTTTCACAATACTGTATGTCCTGTATACAGTTGTACTCAAAAGTTTACATATAAACTTATGCATTTCATAGAATATGAATGATAATGCAAAAACATTATTTCACTCGTGGTTAGTGGTTGCATGAAGCCATTTATTGTCAAAAACCTGTTTGTTTACGGTTTTCAACTAGAAACTAGCTAAAGGTCCCAGATCAAAAGTTTACATATTGTGCATCTTGAAACAAGCATTTTTCAGAGAGTCCAATTTTGTCAGAGAGTCCTGTATTTCAGCTGAAGTGAGTTTTTCTCTGCACCTGAACAATTTTCCTGGCAGTTGTTGGAGGTAAACGTTAGATCAGGGACATTTGAGTACTTTCTGTTTCATTATTATTTCAAAAGAGTAAACTCAATTAATGGCTTGGCACAACCACTAACCATGAGTGGAAAAAAATACTTTTGTGTTATCATTCATATTGTATGAAAAATGGCCAGGGTATGTAAACTAAAAAGGGTATAAACTTATGAGCACAACCGTATCCGGATAAATTTGTGAAAGAAAGATACATAAGTTGTGCAATAATGAAAACTGTGACTGGAGTTCTCTCAGTAAAACTAGTTGTGGTTCAGTAGTTTTCAGTAGTAGGATTTATTACAGTCTGTGGAGAGCTTCATTAGCGCTGATTCTGGACAAAATGGACTCATGTCTTTTTTGTTAGTTTTTGTCTTGGAGGCTGAAATGTTAGGCCAACAGTTAATCAGATTCTTGCTGAAGCAACACTGGAAAGCCATTGTAACTAAACAAAGGTTGTGCCTGAGTCGCTGTCCCAGCCATGCACCCATGAGCCTGAAGATTAATGACACTATGATCAAAGAGCGTTCGTTAGAGTTGGTTCTCTGCGCCATGAAGAGACTGGAAATATACATAATAAGATAGTTGTTTGTTTCAGTGCAATGTAGGGCTATGGTATTGTGTCATAGCAGTCATAGTAAAAATATAATCTCCCATTTTGTTGCTCAAAATGGAAATGGACAAGGAACCCATACACTTATCCGGGCTGCTATAAGGTTTATTTTTGGTTCCGTGCTCAGTCAATGCATCCAACATGACTTCTTGTTTTTGTTTTGTTTTTATGTAATAGTAGTTGTGAAATATTTCTATAAGCACATTTCCAGACCCCCAGAGTCACCTTACAGTACGTTGCATCAGAAAATCACTCCTCATTCATGGTTGTTCTGAAGACGCAGCGCTTCTTTGACAAACTAACAGGGAAATGCGAGTCATAGTCTATAACTTGTACCACTCTGACCAAACACATTCACACTAACACACTGGCTATGTGCGTGGAGTTTTGCACAGCAACATCACGCAACATCCGGCGAAATTCCTGTGTCTGCAACAGTTTCCTTATTTTGTTCCTTTGAGAAGAAATACAGGTATATTTAACAAGATAACCCATAAAGCCATGGTTTACCATGTGTAAATGCTTCACGGGGGAGACTCCTGTGTTAATATAGTGTATTAAGGGAGTTTTTGTCTTGAAGCTAAAAGGTATTTGTAATTTGAAGCATTATTATAGTGGAATTATTTCTATTTAGTTTTTTAAACATATTCTATTTCTAATTTATCATGGGAACAGTTACTATCAAACGGAAAGTGAGCAGCAACCAACACTACAAAGACAAAAAGCATGAGTTTAAATTACTTTCAGAATATTAATCTTGTTTTGAGTGGTTTTGGCTAGATTAGGCATTTTTACTACTGTCATCCACAATATTGGCTTGTTTCATGACATTTCTGACTGGTTTACAGTGTACTTGGAACTTCAAACTGAAGTATTTAGAAAGGCCACGCACCAATATCTGATGTTTGATTCAAGCCATCCTCTTCAGCACAAGCTAGGGGTAATTAGAACGCTACATATACAGTAGGGCAGGACAGGTACCGACTAGCTCAGAGGGAAAGCAGAAAGAAGAACTACATACCCAGAAAGCCCTCTCAGTCTGTGGGTATCCTAAATGGTCCTTTGCCAAATGTAAAAAGAAAAGAATAGTGAAAGAACAAGACAAAGAGGCTAGAGAACCAAGAAGGAGGGGGGTGGCTGTACCTTATGTATCTGGGGTTTCAGAAAAACTGCAGAGGATTTTCAGGCAACACAAAATCCCAGTCTACTTCAAACCCACAAACACATTAAGACAAAAGTTAGTTCATACTAAAGACAAAACTCTGAGCTACAAACAGAGTTTATTCAATCCACTGCAAAAAAGAGGAATGCAGAGAGCATTATATTGGAGAGACAAAACAACTTTGGCACCGGAGGCTTTATCAACACAAACTCTAGTGGCCCTCAATCCTCAAACAAATCATTTGTTTGAGGACAGTGAAGTTAAGGTTTTAGCTAAAGAGCCAAGATGGTTTGAGCGAGGAGTGAAGGAAGCCATTTTTGTAAATAAAAATAAATCCTTCTATCAACAGAAATGAGGGACTTTGTTTTTTCGTTTGCCCTCAATTTATGATAACCCTTCTGCTGTATCAAAAGCCTGGGACTCAGAGAGAGCCCAGAGCAGAGCAGTGATCAGGTAAAGAACAGTGACCAGGTGTGAGGCGTTAGGTCGTTAGACCGTCCTCACACCTGAGAGTGTGTGAAAACATGACAAAGGAGGAAAAAATAGCCTTTAGATTGTATAGAACAAAGATGCCTGAAACCAACAACACAAGTTGTTTCTCTAGGGAAAAGTAGCCTCTTAGATCAGATAGAGGAAGTTGAGAGTAGATTTTAGGTTAAATAGAAAAACAAAGGTTTAAAAGTAGTCTTGAGATTGAATGATGCAGAGGGGTGGACCAATACAGGTAGCTCCTCCCACTAGTTGTTAATTAGGCCCACCTGGTCGAGTCTATCCATGCACAAAGTAGAGATGATGAAATGAGAGCCTTTGTCTACCTTGGAATAAGAAGCAATGTCCTGAAACAGGCCAGAAACATCCCAGAACAAGTTAAATAATGTAGGTCAAATGAGCGACCACTACATCTTACGAGTCCAAACAAATCAAATTGAGATTAGTATTCTGAAATAGAGCCATTTAGACTGATCTAGATATTTACTTTTTGCAGTGAACATTGCAGCTGTATCCTCCGTGATACAGCTTTGTTAGCAAAGGTTGCAGCTAAAACAATATGTAATGGTCACACTGCCCGTGTCTTTGAAGATAAATCATGGAGCCTCGTCGACATATCCCTTGGTCCTGGACTTTGCACTGATGCAGCAGCTTTAATCAATCAGCTTTGCAGCACTGTCCAGGACCTGTCCAGGATTCTGCAAACTTAAGACCAATATCTACTAGGACTTAGTTTTGGCTTTGAGGATCAGAAACAGATACACAATACACATACTTTACTGTGTGAGAGTGCTGGCGAGGCCACAAGTTGTATGGTCTGAACACTCTGGCGGATTTACCAGGGTTAATGTTTAGCATTGAGTTCCTGTTAACTGTGAGTGGAGGAAGTCACAGCCTTTTAAACATGACTGGTAAAGGAATAAAAGGAGTAGAGTAGAGTAGAGGTTTTCTGACTTAAAGGTGCGCTGTGGATCTTATTAAGCAAAAAAAAGGAATATTATATCACAGCTGCCTTCATGATGCTCCAATATCAATGTTTTTTACCAGAAACCTTAAAGAAAATTGATCCTAGAGCGTCATAAAGGCCGCTGTGATGAAAAGTAAAGGCATCTAACCATCCATATAACCACTGGGTCACGAAAAGTCAAATACGCACTGGTATTGAGTTGAGGTTTCTTGCTGCATAAAAAGTTCCATGATGCAGCTGTAAAGGAGACAAACATTCTCCCCTCATCTTTCCCTCATCAAAGCATTTTTGGAGTAGCCTTTTGCTTCACTCTCAGTTTTGAATGATTCTTCTTTTTTATTTTTTACAACATAATTTAAGTAAGAGACAAAACAAAATACAATACACATACATTGAATGATTCTTAAAAGATGGAACCCAAAACTGTTCTCTGCTAATCCATCACCAGACCTGTTCTGTGTTAAAAAAAAAAAAAAGAGGGTGTTTTCATCTCAACCTCAATTTGCTAGCATGCAGTTAGGTGAAAGCGAACGGTTGTTTTCATTTTGCCATTTCTCATTCATTACTGTCAGAGGTGTGTGAAGTAGCCAAAACATTTATTGAAGTAAGAGTAGCGTTACATTCAAATAATATCAAAAAAGGTGACCCAAATAGTTACTCAAGTAAAAGTAAAAAAAAAGTGCTTGGAGAAAGTACTACTTGAATACAGTGAGTAATTTGTTGAGCATAAAAGTAAGATTTATGTTTCAATAGACCCTTTTGCTGCTTACATCATCAGTGACATCAGCTGGAGGCAGGAAGTGAGCAAGATAAATAAGATTAAGCTAAAACTAGTGATTATAAGTGTAAAACTACAACTAAAAAATGTGGTCCTGTTGTGGCTTAAGGTGCAAGAACAAGAGGAACGACATTTGAGATGATAAATACATAATAAATAATAAATTCTGCCGAATAAGGTACAAAACACAAACTACATAAAGATTTACGTGCAATGGAAAAGGTAACAATTTTTTTTTTTACTTAAGTAAGAGTTGAGATACTTCGTGATAATACATGTATTATTCAAGTAGATCTAAGTTTGGTAAGTTAAGACCACTCTAAGGATGATAGTTACTCAAGTACACGCACTTAAATAATACTAGTAAATGTAAGTGAGTACTACCCACCTCTGATTACTGTCAATCCTTTATTTCAAATTTTAAAACATAAAATACCAAATCCAAATGGGAAACAGAATTGAATGAGAGTGGTTGGCATTTGATGTGCAACACACAACATCCATCCATCCATCCATTTTCTTCCGCTTTATCCGGGGTCGGGTCGCGGAGGCAACAGTCCGAGCAGAGACGCCCAGACTTCCCGATCCGCACACACCTCATCCAGCTCTTCCTGGGGGATCCCAAGGCGTTCCCAGGCCAGCTGAAAGACCTTGTCTTTCCAGCGTGTCCTGGGTC
>OMNZ01073127.1:10742-20912 GCA_900303255.1 Lesueurigobius sanzi | reverse complement strand
GGAGTCGAAATCCTAAGGAAATGCTCATGTTGCTTAGTGCGCCAATATTTGGGGGAAACTGCAGGTCATTTTTTCACCATCAGCAGTTAGCTACTTATGAAGCTGTATTTGTTTTGCGGACATGTAACTGGAAACAACTGAGCATTTACCCCCATCTACTCGGGCGACAGTGGCGCAGATGGTAGAGCGGGTCGTCTTATGATCGAGAGTTCGAATCCCGGCTCCCCGCAGATGGTAGAGCGGGTCGTCTTATGATCAGGAGTTCGAATCCCGGCTCCTGCAGCTGCAGACTGTCGTTGTGTCCTTGGGCAAGACACTTCACCCACAGCCTGTATGAATGTAGTGAGAGAGTGAATGTGTGGTGGTGGTCGGAAGGGCCGATGGCACAAATTGGCAGCCTCGCGTCTGTCAGTCTACCCCTGGGCAGATGTGGCTACAACAGTAGCTTACCATCACCAAGTCTGGAGAGAAAGAATAATGCCATGTAAAGCGTCTTTGAGTGTCCAGAAAAGCGCTATATAAAACCGATACATTATTATTAATACTGGACTAGACTTGTAATTGCTAGGGAGCAGTATATGTTTTATTTTCTTCAGATGGATTGACTAGTGATATATATGAATAAACACATGTAATAAAAGCCCAGCGTAGGACAGCATCGGCAAAGAGCAACAATAAGATCTTGTGGGCCCCAAGCAGAGCCCTCCCTGCCTCTGACCACTTCAAAAACACAATACAGCACATTAACATGACAATAAAAACAACTCAAACACCAAGTCCCTGCTGTATTTACAACCAAATAAGTTGCTCCCTCCACTTCCATTTGCCACAAACACTTGAAAGAAGGCATTAGTGAGGATTTGGGAAGCGCTCGTCACTCCGCGCTCTCTTTAAACACACCCTTCAGTTTGTCGAGGGCAGCGCGCATAGCTGCCATAGAGTAAAGTCTTAGCATTCCTGTTTGCTTTGTTAGCCTAGCGCCGCTGTTCATTTAGCCCGGCCCAGTTGTCCCACAGTGAAACAGCTGAGGGTCCTCTCCTAACATGAGACACGTGCCGGTCGCTGCCTCCAGCTGACCCTCGGCTGACACACGCTGAGGGGAGAGATAGCAGGTTTATTTGGGTACTGCCTCAAGTGCAGGAAGAATGGAAAGGTAAATGTGTTTTTGACGCTGCCTTGGGACGACTCGGGGAAATTGGAAAACGATGTGTCAGTTTATCAGCAGGTGCACAAGAGAATTACAAAAACGGCGCAGTTATGAGACGGACCAAGAGGTGATTCAAGCAATGAGTTTGGAGCTCTCTGTGGAAAGTGAAATTTGCAATGTGATTTTGGGTTTAGTGTTTTGTGCCTAAGAAGTGCTATAATTGCTTGGCTCTTTCTTCATTAGACTGGTTTAGTGGAAATGCAGCTCTTAACGTTGACGATGTTCTTGGCAAAGTTTAGCCATTTTGGATGCTTGTGTGGCTGGGTTTGTGCAAGTCTTTATGAAATATTCATTACATTTTGCTTTATTATTGACAAGTCTCCAGTCAATCCTATCGCAGATCTCTGGACGTTGGAGGATGAAAATATTTGGAAACTTGATATAAAATTATACTGATCAGTCTTGCTTGTGTATGAGTGGGTGAAGATTATCCTATCCCTGTTACCTAAACATATCACAAAGTCATGAATAATTTCAGTTTCTTCAGAATGACTGAGAAGAGACATTATAGGCAAAAGATTTCTCTTTTTTTTCATTTTCAGGGATTGGGCCAGTTTAAACTTCACCTAAATTGCTAATTCTTCACAATATGGTGTTCAGTTATTGTACTGATTCAACATTTCTCCATAGATTTCCACAGAAAATTGTAATGTCAAAAGCCACTTTCTTGAAATGCATTTTTCTTACACTCTTGCAACAACATCTCCACTTTAGTAGCACCTACTGCCATCAAACTTTCCAGTCTTGTACTTATTGTTAACAGAAGTATTTTTCAATAACCAATTTCTAACCTTTTACCTCTTAAACCCTAGGCCTTTTTCTCCAAAAACCATGTCTTTACATCATAGGTGCACATGGCTAATCTTGGTGTCCACACATTTGGTAGAGCTTAGAGATGACGGTGGAAGTGAAATAAAATGATGATGTTTGACAATACAATTAAGTTGCCATGGGTTTGAATGAATTTCCACCTGAAAAAACACACACATTTTTCCGCAAAAAGGCCTTTTCCCTCCCTGTGGTGTAGGAAATAACAACAGAAATGGATAATCCCACATCAGCTGTCACTAATTTGCAACTTTGGAATATTTTTCTGCGTAAAACACGTAGGTCAGTAACTGTATCTGAAAGCACGTCCCCATTTTTGGGGACTCTAGGTCTTAAGAGGTTAAGGCCAAAAAACAAGGCGAAACTTGAATTTTTACCATTTTCTTCCACTAATAACTAGCTTATTGGAAAACTAAACAAGCAAAATCCCCTTCACTGTTTACATTTCTTCTATCAGACAAATAGGTAAGCGATGTGTTATTCATTTACCTGATGAACAAGATGAACACCATTCAGAAAGTAAAATCCTCTCTTAAAAAATATTTGTATGTAATCTCAACAAAATAAAACTATGAATGTAAACCTGGCTATATCCATTATTCAGATTTGTTGTGGAAAAAATTGGCAATTTTGGCCCCTTTAAAATTTGAAGACAATGCAACACATTTTACTCTCATATGCATGTCGGTAATACATACGTAACAATTTGAAATGTTTATTATTTTCCCTTATAATCCTTGAACTCCTGTGCCCGACCTCAGACCGACTCCAGCCGTGTGCCGCGTTTCAAAGTACCAAGGGGCCAGTCATATTCACAAATTTACACCCTGGCGCTGCGCCCCGCCCTGCTTCACACCGCACACTTTCTCTGGGGGCAGTTGTGGTGCCACGGAGTTTTTGAAGTCCGTTTCAAGGGGGCAAACACTTCAAATGTGAACCATCATTTGCTCCTTTTAAGCCAAATCAAAGGGTTACTGTTCCCAGTGATCTCTGAATGTGAAGTTAGTGATCATTAACATCCTGAACAGCCCAAAGGTACATGTAAAAACTAGACAGAATCGTGTGATAGTTACATGCGTGCCTTGATGTTTTTCACATATGGCCAGGAGATTGTGTTGATATGTGTGTGTGTGTGGGGGGTTGAAGCGCCATCTTGTGAGGCCAAACAACAAAGCGCTAACGGTAGAGCAAAAGGAAGGTAGATAGAGAAATAACTTCAGGATGGTGCGCACCTGTTGTGTTGTTGGTTGCAATGTTAGCGCCGAGGGAAGATTAAAGATGGGCTGCTTATTCATTCATTCATTTCATGGCTTTTAAAAATGGTGCTACACTCCCATAATGCATTGCGGTTCCAAAGCTCTATAGGCCTATAGTTATTCATTGTCGCAAAGAGGCTAACTGTAATATTTTATGTATGAATTTCTAATAAAGCATACATTAATCATGTCTTTCTTTTTTTAGGCCTAGTCCAGTGATGTTGCAGCCTGCACAGATCTAAACAAATAACTTGGTGAGTATCCTCACTTCCTCTATTAAATAGGTTGCATTCAAAGCCAAAACATTGGCTTTATGTGAGAATTTTATGCTAGAATTTATGGTACTCAGTGAACTCTGGGTGGTCTGATCATTGTCAAATATTATGTAATAAGGAGAGCAGTGGTTTTGCTGTGCAGTGGATCATTTTTCTCAGTAATTTTGACAGACAGGGTTGTAAAAAATCTGTCGTGAGCCATTTTTTATCCTTCATTAATTAATCTCTCATTATATACCTAGTATTTTGTGTGTAAGAAAACACAGATTACAGGAGAAGTGGATGCAAATCTAAATATAATTTGTGAGCAGAATAATGGAACTTGAATTTGGAAACTACATTGTGTTAAACGTGTGTGTAAAACTCACACCCTTCAAAATGTTTTGTCAGAACTCAAAATATCTGTCATTGACAGATAATTTTCAGTTAATGTAACCTCTGAAGGAGAGTTAACATTGTTGTTATGTATTTCTTGCACGCTCAGACATGTTTCAGTATATTAGGATTATATTAGGATTTGCACTGTAATTGTACTTTACAGATGCTTTCCATAAACATTATATCACTTCTGTAAAAAAAAAACAGACTTGGTCCATATTTTGCATTCTATATGAGCGATTGCGATGTGTGCACCTCCGGGGCTTTGGTAGGCAACATAAATGTTTAAAATAAATAATAATCGCTCTGATAGGCTAAAACATTGTTCACAAACAGAGCAGTGCTTCCCTGGTGCTGTAACAGATCTGAGACTGAATGCATCAGCTGTCTGCCTACCGTTCACCAAAACATCTGCTGAAAAATGCGGAAGAAAACAACAACAGCGATCGCTCCTGTAGATTTCTACTGAAACCATTATGCTGTGTTCAGACAATGCAGAATGCAAAATATATGGTAGACGCGCGCCAAGGCACGTCAAGAGATCCCCCTGAGCTGCGCGTTTGAAGTTTTTCTCATGTGTCAGGCGCAATCAAAGTGAGTTTAGATTGGGCCGTACAAACCCAGCCTGACCCAACCCAAGCCCGTTCACGTGCGGTCCGAACCCGACTGGGCCCGAGTCATTATTGGAGCGCATGAACCGAGCCTGCACACATTTGATCCACACTTTGCAAAATTAGCACAATCTAATGTGTTACACGGATGTTGTACCTGTGGCATTCATCAGACCAGCACCAAAGAGCACGTGCTCCCCAGTCTATGTAACATTTAGCTTGAAAAATCAAACCCACTAACAGTCCAGTCACATCCCACAACACATCTGCACAGTATTCACCCTGGGCTGCTTTTGGTTGTTAAACTCTTGGCCATGTAAAAAACTCTATCGACCAATCTCTAAATGTCAAGGCATTTTCTTCATAGTACAACTTTACGCTTTATGATTGCTCTAAGGCGTTGCCTAAACAATCCCTTTACGGCCTTTGTTCAGCAGGATTTACCTTTGAAAATAACTTTGAAATGGTGGGAAGTACGGGAGCAAAGCCGTCTTTATGATGTAACCGTAATTCAGTGACTGTCTTTGACCTTGAAAGTGGACACTTTTACTGGAAATTGATTTTTCTCCCCCTCGTCTTCGATTTGACACCAGGACATTCCGGTACGTAATGTAATAGAGCGAATGTAGTCGTTACAAAAGGTCGGGAATACAGTAAGTCATCCTTGTGTTTTATCTGAGCAGATGAAGTTGAAGCAGCCAATATTGTAACCGCAACAAGATGGATCTGAAAGACAGGTGCAGATCTTTCCATGAAGGTTTTAGATTTCTGTCAGAGAATACTGTATCTCTAGCACACTGGTTCTCAACCTTTTGTAGTCCTGACCCCCAATATGATGACTATTGGTGTTTTGTGACTCCCACTGCACATGTTTCCCATTCAAAACACACAGAAAATATGCCTTCAATATGTGTCAGCTGTGTCAGTCATTTTGAGTTATTCACAGATTATGAAAGTGTAGTCTCCAAAATTTCCAACGATGTGTAACACATGGAAATCTGATAATATTTGGAGAAGTTGTGGCTTTTGAAGGTAGACCCTTTGGAAAAGATAATCCTGAGATAAGCCCTCTCTTTGTTGGCTTGTTTGAGACAATGGTCCTCATTTACATCTCATTTCCGTTGTCCATTTTGTCATTGGCTTAAGCGACTGTCAATCAAGCAGTTGGCGGTGACGGGCGTGGTGTCGCGCTATTGTCTGTTGTCCAAAAAAATAATAAAGAGAGCTGGTGAGGATTTGGCCTAGAGTGCCCCCCGCTGGCAGCAATAGGACTAATTTCTGTTTCGGGTTTACGCAATTGTCGCGCTGAGGAAGAAGTCAACCAGGAAGAAACGACCAAAGTGGACAAGGATCGCTCTGAACTGTGTGGACTGTGAGCAGACTGAAATATGAACCGTTAAACTGTGCAAGGATTGTCATTTGAGAACATGTCCTTGATTTATATTTAATACACCACACATTTGTATTCGAGGCGGATTTTTTAAAAATAACAGCAGTCTTCGCGATTTTCCAATTTGATAACAGTTTGATTATGCAGCTCTGTGGCCTGTACCAAACTATCTCTGCACTCCTTTAAAACGTCCTTGTCTTCCCTCACTCTTTCTCATCTCCTTCTTGCACGCATTTCATTTTACTGTAGAGCTGCCAATTAGTATGTAAAATGCAAAACCTCCAAAAGCCTTAGATGTCCCGATAATAACAGAAAACACTGAAATCAGATGGATTTGGGTCATCACGGAGCGCTTACGTAACACTATTTTGATACCTTTGACATCCAGTAGACACCATGAATATGATATTATTAAACATACTTCAAAGATTGTATTGGGAAAAGACTTTGTAAATCGGCAGTGCCCCACTTACACTTAAAGCTAAAGGGTGTATTGGGGACATTGGGGAAGGGATTAGCTTTTCAAAGGCCAGTGCACTGTGCTACTGCGAGCTTAGTGTTTGATAAGCCATGCACTGCAAATGAGACTATTTCTTTGTAAAAAAAAAAAAAAAAGAACAGAAAAAAAGTGGTCTCCAAACTGCTCCCTTCAACTCGCGGGTGACATTTTGTTCGACTGCTGCCCGCTGCTAGTTTGCTATAGGCCTATTATTTGTAAGTGTCAGCGAGCGGCATCTTGATGGGTTCAGAAGCACAGCTGTGGGCATGTGGGATCTTTAGAGACAAATGTTCACTTCTACGATGCAGAAGTCAGTATTAGTGATAACTGTTACTCACATGTGGGGTATTATTGCATCTTTCACAGCTTTTCTTTCTTTGTTGGTTACTTTAATGATTATTATGTACTTTACATGTATGCACATTTCCAGACCGAAGGTTAGCTTACAGGCAATGTTTAATATAATGTGTACAATTGATTGCCTGGGCCTGAATTTTTATCTTTTTTCCCACTTAAAACACACAACTTCAAAAACACGACTTCAGCATGTTCCAGCTGGATAAACTCATACATAAACAACACGGCTAATGCTACAAAGGTTAGCTAATAAGATGCTAACGTTATAAGAATGTTTCTTCCATAGAGTGTACATTAATGATGGAGATTTGGCTATTTATCTCCAGCGCTTTGAGACTCACTGTGTGTGTAAAAGGCGCTCTACAAATAAATGATTGATTGATTTATCCATGAAGCCAGTTAGCATACATCGGCTGGATCTGGAAGCCGGAAGCTCCTACTGACTTTCCACTGAAACTTTTTGGCCCCTCTTTAACTCATTATTGGAAATAGCCTTGTTAATATGTGCTTGTCTTCCCATGCGCTACACAGTCCTGTTCTTTGTAACTCGCACATACCAAATAAGGATTTGGCTCCAAAAATTCAACATGGCGGCAGTTCAAAGGCTAGCATGAATTGGCTTTGTTAGCCCGCGCTGGACGCTATGGGGAAGGCCACGCAGGCTACCTCCATCTTTCTTTTACACTCTATGGTTTCTTCACAACAGATACCATTCAAAACATGCTAAATAGCGTTACAGTATATTGATATATTGGCCGATGCAGCAAAGATTTATCGTTTCACTACACTTCTCCACTGAGAGCTGCCATTCTTGTTTTCAGCTGTATCTGAACTCGGACTGCTCTCATCTCCAAGTTTACATATTGTAATTACCAATTTGAGCGCTGTTCCAAAGTTGGAGGTCGGAAATAACCATTTATCAGTTGCCAGGAACGCACCATAAGTAAATATATTTATCTAAAGTCCCTCCCTTTGCTGACCTCAGCAACTAATCAGAATCCACTGCCATAACTTTGACCAATGTGAGGATTTTAGAGCACATGAACAGGGGACAATAGGGGACTTGATCAGGGAGGGGTGGGAGCTAGATTGTTTACCTTTAACATTTCTCTCTCTCATTTTGCAGTCTTACGTATACTTTAAAATCAAGTAAAAATCAATGCACAATAAAAACAAGTCAAGATGATAACCGGGAATCGACTTTGATGAAGATGGAAAGGGAGTCTATGCTATGGATGGACTGTGGCAGGGAGTTCCAGAGGAGCCCCCGTTCAGTGGCCTTTCGAAGACCCTGGCTCCCACAGAGGACAGGAGAGAGGTGGGAATGGGCAGGAGGTGAGCAGAAGGAGAACATTGAGTGAAATGGACAGTAATTGTGGAAGAGGTTAGTGAGATAAGGAGGTGAAAGGTTGTGAAGAGCTTTGAATGTGAGCAGGAGAATTTTATAGTTGATTTTGAATGTGATTGGTCGGCAGCGGAGTTGAGGATGAACATGCTGCTGATTTTTGGACTATAGCAGTGTTCATTTTGACTAGTTTTAGTCAAGATTTAGTCAAACAATTCTCTTAGATTTTAGTGTAATTTTAGTCGACTAAATCACTTTCCAAGTCCTTTGCATTTTTATTTAATCTTTTATAGTGTTGATGGTTTGGGGTTTGGGGCTTTTTTGTCGTTCAAGGGGAACTTGCTCTTAACATTTGACCCATACTTCAGTGACCCTTCAGCTTCAGTCAGAATCAATTGGCGATCACAGTGCAGCGCTTGGGCTTTTGTCCAGAGCCTCGCCATGTCACTGCGCACATTATGCATTTTCTTTGACTCTCGAAAGGACTATTTCTGTGATGTACCAGCAGCTTCAGACCCGAGAGTGTGGGTGAATACAGAGAGAAGTCTGTTCTTGTGGCCAATGCAGTTAATGGCTGCCGTTATCAGGGCTGTGGCAGGATCTCAGCTGGATCGTAATGACTGCTGTGCGTTTGCAGAGCAGATAATTCAATCAAGAGTCCATTACTTCCTGCCTGTCTGGCCCCAACCGTCTGCTTTTGTAACAACTCACAGTATAATTTTTGCACCCTGGCCATTAGTGTATTATTCCACACTTTGGTCCTTATTTACAGTTTTTTGAATTACTTGATATTGCAAGACGTTCAAGCTCTGTTGATATTGAGAATACATAATGTACACAGCCCTTGCCTGTGTGAATGTTTTAACTTTCTCTGCTTCTCCATTTGTATTTTGTGTGAACATGATGGGGATGGGTGTATGGTGGGGGGTTTTATGCGGGGATGGGCTGGGCGGGGAACTTGGGGGTTTTATTGGCTGGGGGTTTTCCTTTTACCCATCTGGAATGACACTGCTGTTAACTAATGGTAAAACCTGCAATCTGCCGTCATCCGACCCATTTTCAGTGATGTGCGAAGTCTCCTGCCCTTTTCTACAAATCCTGCAATGAAAAATGTGTTTCATTTTTTATGGTCTAGTTTTTGTCTTGCTACATCTTTCCAGTCTTTTTTTAAATCATTTATGACAACAGATGTGTGAACCAGTGACATAGTATATACTGTATTTGTCATTAGTTAGTTTAGTTTTCTTTCTTCTGTCGTTATACATTTTAAAATAAACACATATTTTCTGTATTTAATCAATCAACCAGTGCTTTCCATTAGTGCAAAACAAACATAATGAAACATAGATATGTAAAGTACCAATGTAAGAGGTAAATGTCACTCTAACTCGCATTTAAGTACTTTACCTTGAGAATGACGAATTCTTTTGTATTTTGCTTTGTTTTGTGCCACCGAAACGATATTAAGTATAAACTTGAAGTGCCATTGACAAAAATCAGCGTATACTTGTAATTTCCTCTTCGTGTAGCAGTGTTTTTAATAACTAGACCTATTTTATTGCTGCAGAAATATTAAGCCACTTTGTGTTGATCAAATGGATTCGACTTTAGTTTTACTGACTGGTGTGACCTAGGGCTGGGCGATATGATAAAAATCGAATCGTGATCTGGTCGCCATGACGACCTGCTTTTTTAGTAACATCGTCATATCGTGATTCAATGATGTTTTTATGTTTAACGCAGCTCTGAGCTCAAATGCTGACACTTCCTACAGTCAGGGTTAAACCAGGAGAAAACTAGGTCCAAACCTAGAAGTAAACCAGAATAAAGCAGAAACTGAAATGAAGAGCTAAACCAGGACCACACTAAAAAGGACTAAATGATTACCCTGGACTAAACCCAAGGCCTCAATCAGAAATAATTAAACCAAGAGAAAACTGGGTCTAAATCAGGTCTAAACCCCAGGACTAAACTATGAGGGAAGCATGTCAAAATTGAAACTCTGACTTAAACAGGCCCCAGAA
>OMNZ01073127.1:0-10424 GCA_900303255.1 Lesueurigobius sanzi | reverse complement strand
CATGACGATCTGCTTTTTTAGGGACATCGTCATATCGTGATTCAATGATTTTTACGTTTAACGCAGCTCTGAGCTCAAATACTGACACTTTCTCCACTCACTGCTTCTACAGTCAGGGTTAAACCAGGAGAAAACTAGGACTAAACCTAGAAGTAAACCGGACTAAAGCAGAGACTGAAATGAAGAGCTAAACCAGGACCACACTAAAAAGGACTAAATGATTACCCTGGACTAAACCCAGGACTAAACCCAAGGCCTCAATCAGAAATAATTAAACCAAGAGAAAACTGGGTCTAAATCAGGTCTAAACCCCAGGACTAAACTATGAGGGAAGCATGTCAAAATTGAAACTCTGACTTAAACAGGCCCCAGAAGAAGCCTTTAAAAGAAAATTTACACATGAATTGTGATAAAATCAAAATCGTGATGTAAGATTTTTTGGCCATATCGCCCAGCCCTAGTGTTAACTTTTCTTAAAGTTTGGAAAAAATTCAAAACGGATATATCTGCTTTTGCAAATTAACTCTTCAGTTATTATGCCTAACCCCTTTTGCAATCGGGACAAAAAGATTGCACGTGAAAACACAGATGTTCTAGCACCGACGTTGCAAACACATGAACGCAAACGTCAACATGAAGGATAGGAAATGACTAGAAAAAAGAAAACGGTAAGGTGGGCGACAGTGACCAGAGCCAATAAGCAGAGCGGGTTGTCATCCATACTACACCAGTGTCTGCGTACACTGGTGTATGGATGAGTGGGTGAGTGGTTCCTTGATGTAAAGCGTTTTGAGTACTGAAAGCAGGTAGAAAAGCGCTATGTGTGACCATTTATCATTTAATAACAGTAATATTCCGACAGCTAAGTCTCCATCATCATTTGTCCTGAATAGACAAAAATTTAACAAATGTCTAACTGTTGTTGGAAATATCAGATAAAACCTTATTTTATAGTCTCAAATGTCATTCCTCTTGTTCTTGCTCCTTAAGCCACAACAGGACGACATTTTGTAGTTGTAGTTTTACACTTATAATCGCTAGTTTTAGTTTAATCTTATTTATCTTGCTCACTTCCTGCCTCCAGCTGATGTCACTGATGATGTAAGCAGAGAAAGGGTCTATATGTGGGTTCATGTGTTTCATAGTTTTCTATGATGTTGGATTTATAGATTGTTTTGGAGCCCTTAAGTCGGTCGCTAAGCTGTTCCATAGATTAACCCCTCAAACAGATATGCACCCGTTTTATATGTCCTGGCCTTTTTTTTTTTTTTTTGTGGATAATACCAGTTCATCTGAGGTTGTATCTAGATATCTTGATTCTTTAAGTTAAAACATATCTTAGATACAGTAAGGAAGCATGGTGGTTGTGTGCATTGTACATCACAAGTAAGTGAATCTGTTGGAGCAAGGTATTCTGAATGGTTAACCACACTTTCTTCCAAGCTTTCTTTTGTAATGGCATGATGAGCCTGTATACTGTACTGTAATCAGAATCGCACTTACATCAGGAACCCATTTACATGTAATCTAATCGACTTTCATAGCTGCATCGTTGTTTATATTCCAATTTTCCCGAGCTATACTTAGTGAGCATCTTTCCATCTTGTCTGGTCTTCTCTATAATGTCCTTTACAATTCCCAGTGGCGAGGCTGACTCATAAGAATGGAGAACTCCCGGATCCATCTCAGAGCAGCACTCAGATACGAGTTAAGTGGCTCTTGAGCCGAGAAGCCAATTGAAAACAAGCCGGGTCAACAGCAGACAGCAAATGTGGCCGAACAAGCAGCGCTAACAGCAGAGCCAGACTCGGACGGGCGAGGGACGATGTGTCTGGTGCTGGGGAAGACACAGGAAGGGGAAGCGGTGCGTGGATAGTTAGGGAGTAACAACAGGGCTTAAATCAATAAACTACGTGTGGGAAGAAGACATTGTTATAATAATTTACAGTTTCATTTGAGGCGCTTACTTTCTCAGTTATTTTCAAGCACTCTAGATTTTCTGTGTACTATAGACTGTAACAACAAAAATGTATGATGCACTGACTAATCTTCAATTAACAGGGTTCTCAGTCTTTACTTTTAGTTTAGATTAGTTTATTTATTTATTTGAGCAGTAAACATTATGCTCAAAAGGAGTAGGCTGAAGCAAAAGAGCTTATAAGCACCTACCCCAACATCCATACAAAAAACTTTTACTTCATTGATTGTTTTCCAGGATTTTCCATGGCATTTAAAAGTGCAAAAATACATTAAAACATTGTGATTAGGTCTGTGTAGGTTCTCAGTCGTACAGGAGTTGTCCATCGTAGGAAAAGTTTCTTCAGTCTTCGTCTGTACTCTGCAGTTGAAGTGTTGGACGTTTCGATCTTAGTCCAGAGATCACTTTCGCTGAGGACGATCTTTGGACTAAGATGGAGACGTCCAGCACTTCAACTACAGAGTATAGATGAATACTGAAGAATCTTTGCCTACGATTGTGATTATGTATTTTGCGGTCATGACTCGCCAGCGCCCCCTGTGTGTGCAATCTAATAATGGCTAAAGGCAATAGCCTTTTGGTCTGAAAAGCATATCTTGGGAACATGGAGAATTGGGAGGGTTCGGGAGTCCTCCCCTGGGAACATTTTTGAAATAGAAGACTTTTCCTGTGGTCTGGAGCAGGATGAGCTCGTCTTCAGTCTGGTGTAGTGAGCAAAGTATCACTTACATTTATTTCAAACAGAAAAGCAAAGGGAGGAGAAATATATGACAAAATATGTTTTTCCAGGACATTTGTCATTTTTTGTTATTACCTTTGTCATTTTGTGTTTTCCATGACTAGAAAAAAACCCAGGTTATTTTCCAGGTTTTCCAGGTAGAGTGGGAACCCTGAATAATAATCTCCTACTTAAGGGGAGACACTGCAGGAAATTGTAATGACTATTTTCTCAAAATGCATTGTGGCGACAACTTCTCTTCTTTTGTAGCTTTGCAGACACCAAATTACCCAGTCTTGAGCTTACAGATATTTTGAAGGTTTTTTTTTTTTTTTCAGAGGGATTTTTCAATATTTAAATCCTGGTCTGATTTATCAAGTTCTGAACCCCCCAAAAACAGGCAAAATTAGGAATTTAATAATAATAATCTAATAAATTTTAGCTTATAAACAAAAAAATAAACACAAATCTTTGCAAATAAAATGTCAACAAAATAAAACCATGAATTTAAACCTTTGCCTTAAATTTATATGAAAACATAAAATGATGGAAAACTTTCAATACATTTTTTTCTCATATTTGTAATATACAGCAAAAGTATCAAATTCATCATTCAATTATTTTTTTCCCCTGTCCACTTGCAGTGTCTTGCCTTAAATGGAGATGGTGCAAAATTGACTTCTTGGAGCTTTAAACCATATTATAATGTTGCCCCTTTGCCAAAAATATAACTGGAACAGTATTTCACTTCATTCATGTCATTTCTGCCGCTGAAGTGCTCTTATCTGTACTTCCTGAATTATATTGTCTCACGGACAAAACATAAAACTGTCTCCCATATTTTAAAAGCTCGTAATCCAACATGGAAACCAGTATAAGTTCTACACTGCAAAAAGTGATCTCTTGATAAGTTAAATTTGCTTGAATTCATAATATTTGACTTCATTCTCTGTAATTTTGACTTGCCAAGTACATTTATCTGCCAATGGAACAAGTATTTTTGCACTTAATATAAGAAAAAGCTGATAAATTCAAGTAAATTTAGATTTATTATCTAATTTTAAGTGCAAGTGTTTTTTTCTTAATTTGAGTGCAAAAATACTTGTTCCATTGGCAGATAATTTTACTTGGCAAGTTAAAATGACCCAGAATGAGGTCAAATATTATGAATTCAAGCTAATTTAACTGATAAGAGATCACTTTTTGCAGTGTAGGGTTTGTTAATCATGGCACAGAAAAAGAAACTCCAGACAAAATCTTGACCAACCCTGGCCCCTGTTAGCCTGGCAAACCAGCCTGTCTCTTTAAATGTATGAGATACATTTTCTAGGCCCCTGTGATGTCACTGTTTAATCCTAACATGAACATCATTGCCAGCAGTGGTCAAAGAAGTTAATTAATGATATTAAATAAAAAGAGAAAAAGATCAGATGCAACCAACTTGTCTGTACTCCGTAAGTAATGAGTAACAGGGGCTTTTTTTTAAATATTTTACAAATGTATTGGAGTAGACAGTATTATATTTGTCTGCCAAATGTAGTGGAGCAAAAGTAATACGTTGTCTTCAAAAATACTACTCAAGTAAAGTACAGATGGTCAAAAACTCAGTGCTAGTTTCATGTTTGTAAGAGGTTGGATGCTGCAGTGCCTGGGTTCAGATAAGAGCGGTGTCCCCTCAAACTGCAAATGCTGATGTGTTCGCGAAGGGCATCTGTCCCCATCAGATCACCCTGCAGCTGCATGTGTCTGTGTGGAGGAGGGCCACGGGGGCGCCGCCTCTGAGCCACCGCTTTAGCCTCAAGCCCCAATGCTCTCTGCACAACATCTGCCACGCACGAACGCCGCCATCCGCATGTAGTGCTGGTTAAAAAAAAGGAAAAAAAGAAACAATGTCAGTTGTTCAAGGAAGCCTCCGATATTTGCATGTTGTGTCGAGTGCGTCTGGATCAAAAAAAAGAAGTGTAGCTCAGTTTGACAGCAAGAGAAAGACTCAGACAATAGGTTACATTCACGTGGCATCACAACATTAGCCTATAGTTTAGACTTGAGGTGGAGGGCAGATGAAACCTCTTTTGACCTTTTCTCCTATGGTTATGAGAGCCGGTACCTGATTTTGATATTTTTGTTGTTATTTTTTTCTTTACCAATGGTGAAATATGGGGTTTATAACAATGATTAACATAACTTCCAGGTTACACAGTGGAGCTTTCCTGTCACAACAAACAACCGGGTTCCAATCCAGACTGAGAGATGTTTTTTAGATGCACAACAAACATAACCTATTCCCGGGAGATTTGTGATTTCACAAACTCGGGAAAATACATCTTGAGTCCATTCACTAACTTTCGGCTCGACTCATCCATTTGTGTTGGTATGATGTCGCACCAAACGTCCTGCTGAAGAACATGGCTACAACCAGCGCCGGCTCCAGAACAAACTGACTGAGGGTGCATTTGTGTTTCATAGGGGTGCAAATATAAGCCCTTGCCATTGAAATACATTGTGATGGCACTAAAACTGAGGGTGCAAACTTTTTAAAATGAGGTTGCAATGCATCGTTTTGCACCCCTGTAGATCTGGACCTGGCTACATCTAAGGCAGGGAGCTACCGGTTGCTCGCCAGCCCTTTCCAAGTAGCTCGCCAAAGGCTTTCTACATTTGTACATGCATTTGATGAGTCACATTTTAGATGCATTTCTGTTGATCTGAGCGAAATATCTCCAAACATAGCAAAGTATAAAGCAGAAACTACTGTAATTTTCTTTTATTGAGTTGAATGATCATCTTGTCAGTCCTAGAGGCCTAGTTACACGTGTTTCTTTGAAGTATAAGTAGCTCGCTGCCATTTTTGTTACACAATAGTAGCTCACAAGGTAAAAAAAAAGGTTGGAGACCCTTGATCTAAGGCTTGATGACGCAATTTACTCTGTTTTAGCTGAAATCCAACTATTTCTGCTTTGAAAAGGAACTAAAGAGACTTTTCTCCCGACTGGATTCAGCAAAAGTATGGTAGATGGGTACTAACGGGCTTTTCATCCAATTACCTTGAAGTGTTGCTGTAACTGTCCCTTCCTTTCACAAGCTGTTTGAACGAAAGCCATCCCAGATTGATAATGTGTAGTACTCAAATCAGTCTTCTTTACCACAAGTCTTTTACAATATACTGAAGAAGGGCAAAACTAATTTTAATTTCCACTAGAAAGATAATTGGTTACAGGGTAATTAATGGTGGGAGAAAGCTGGAATAGCCAGAGAGAACCCACAGAGGGCATGATGACTCCACTCAGAGCGTGGCCCTTTTAGAAATCACTTGTTTAGTAATCACTTGTTTGCAGGCCGGACCATGCTTCTCTTTCATTACTAAAATGCATTCAGAGCTGTATAAGGGCTTCAATATTTTATCAGATGTCCTCCATCCCACAAACATGAAAATATTTATTGCACTCTAATAAAATTATGATGTTTTGGTGCAGCGACCTTCGCAAGGCTCTGGGCGCTTTACCTTGGAAGACGTATTTTGATTTATGTGGGGCAGCAGGGAAATGTTTTGATGTAAAATAAAAGAAGAGGTGAAGTTATAAGACCTGGCGTGTAGCTCTTCATCATTGCCATAGAGACGCACAGCAGTCTGAATGAGCTCTTTCACAGCGCTAACAAACCATCAGGCATTCCTTATCCGTATCCACTGCACGCTGGTCAGACTGATCTAATATAGATGATCACAGCGCCCCGCTCACACATGGAATCAGGGCTGATTTAAGCATGAAGAGGGTCTCAAGCCGGATACAGCGTGGGTGGTGCTGGAAACCAATAACGTTCATGCCAATAACATGTAGCATTAAACAGGTATCAAAGAAGGCCAGCTGTACATAAAGAGAAAAAAGGTGTAGGGGTTTTGCAGGGGGAGGTCTACATAAATTATGTGAACTTCAACCTACTTCTTTTTGAGTACTAGTGCGGAATCTAATATTCCCATTTTTCTTTTTTATATGCTGCTCAAAAAACAAATAAAAATACTACCAAAGTAAACAAGGTCTATTCAAATGCAGACTGTGTGGTGTGTCTGCAAATTGCTCATTGAGTTTTATAATTTAATTAACACAGAAAGGTCAGATTTTGCTAAGACATAAGTTTTCTCGCATACAAAAAAAATGTTGAAATTACACATACTTTATTTTGAACGCACAAAAAGTTACAATAACATTAGAACATAAAGTCATGGTGCCTTGGAAAAAAACAATTGTGCATGACTGCATCCATACGTCTTGGCAATGACTCAAATAACTTATTGATGAGTCATCTGGAATGGCAAATAAAGCAATCTTCAGGACTGGACTCAATTCATCAAGATATTTTGTTTTCATCTTCAGACCCTCCTCTTTCATCTTACCCCAGACATGCTCAATAATGTTCATGTGTGGCGACTGGGCTGGCCAATCCTGGAGCACCTTGATCTTCTTAGCTTTCAGGAACTTCAATGTGGAGGCTGAAGTATGATATTTAAGTCATTGTCAAGACGTATGGGTGCAGTCCTTCAAGCTCATGGAAGTCATGCACATTATTTTTTTTTTTCCAAGGCACCACGACTTTATGTTCTAATGTTATTGTAACTTTTTGTCCGTTCAAAATAAAGTTTATGTATAATTTCAACATTATTTTTTGTATGTGACAAGACCATAAGCAAAATCTGACCTTTCTGTCTTAATTAAATTATAAAACTCAATGAATGATTTAAAACTGTCTTTTGATATTATAAACATAATCTAGAGGCTTTTGCCTTTCATTATAAGCCATTTCTGATTGAAATTGATCAACTACAAGTCAAGTTATTATTTGTTGTTCCTACAGTTTGGGATAAGCAACAAGACTTTTGTCAGGCACTGTATAACTAAGGACCTATATTTAATTTGCATTACTCGTTCTGCTGTTGAAATGCATCAGGCCCAGATCAGGTGTGTCGCCCATGTTAAAATATAAAGAACCATCACGGGGAATCGATCCCACTACCCCAAAGTTATAAGGTAAGAGCTCTAGACATTGAGCTTAAGCTCCGGTAAATGGGCTGGTCTAAGTGATAAAACTCCCAAGCCGAAATACGGCCCTGGCATTTCTGACTAAGGTCACCTTCACTTGCAATAAGCATAATACACCTATATAAGACTCATGCTATGTTCTCATCCCATTGGCAAATAATAAGTTATAAGTTTGAGAAATCATGTATTGAAACAAAAAACACCCCGGAAGCAAAATAATGTAGGTCAAATGTGCGACTAAATCTTAACTAGTCAAAAAAAAAAACTCACATTGAGATAAATATTCTGGATTTGAGTAATTTAAACTAATCTAGATACAGTATTTACATTTTGCAGCATAGAACAATATTTATCATTTCCTTTACCTTTGTTTTCATGACTTCTTGTTGTCGTGATAGAGGAACTACATTTCCACATACAGCACTAATGAACTGGGGAATTTAATGCTCCAACTTTTTGCTGTGGTGCTGTGGAGTTATTGAATACATAAATATTATCCCAAACAGACTGTAGCTTCCACAGCGATGAGCGCTAACATCTGGCAGAGGCAGCCGTCACACCTGCGCTCCTTTGTGTGCTCACCTCGGTGCTTCTGTAGCACACCTGAGCCCATTGGCCTGTGCCTGCCCCGCAGTTCACTGTGAGGACTATACCCGCTCTGTTGTGGTATGCAAATATCCCCCGGACTACAGCGAGTGGCATTTGAATAAAGTCTGACTCTGTCTCCTCTGACGGCACCAGAACAGCCAAAAATGTCACTGCTGCATTATTTAAATGTTTCCCTTTTTTCTTATATTATTGTGTCTTTGCATCTGGGTTCAAACCTCAGTTTCCACTTAAAAAAAAGAAACAAACCCACTAAATGTCATTTTCAACCACTTGGACTGTCAGTTGTTGATGCAAAAATTGCTCAAATCAGAGCTGCCTGAGGAGTTCTGTTTGTGGCTATTACCATAATAAATCCCTCAGTGAAAAAGCAATTCACTGTGTGTGTGCTTTGCATACTGTGCATGCAAATGAGTTCATATCCGTTTATTTATTTTTGACATTAGGCCTTCTTTACACTGAAGAGTAGGAAATGGGGTAGATTACAGGGTATGGAGAGAGAGAGACATTTCTGAGTCAATGAAAGAATCGTTGTCACGATTTCTCCAAGCACTCTCCGCTCTCTTATCTGGCTTTCATTAGTTTTAGTGAAGTGGAGGCAGCACTCACGTCCTTTATTGCATCTTGTAGTTTTAAATCCTCCAGTATCACGTGCTATCAGGGTGTTCATTAGCAAACAAATTATACCATTCCACACACAGCTGCATGAAGTTCCCCGGCTTTCAATTTACAGCCAGCATTAACACGTGCGTCTGCTACCACACAGCTTGCTCGACCTGTTGAAAGATGTCCTGTCTTTGAGCAATGGGGAAAGGCCATTGATCATAAAGACAGGCTGAGTCTAAGCATGTTTAATGAGCTTCTGAAGGACTCATGCTAGAAAGTAAAAAGCTATGAGGGGTTTGTTTTGGTTTTATCTTTCACTTGATATGTTGCATGTAATAAAAGCAATGGGGTGCATTTACACAGGGGCGGCACAAGAAATTCTGGGCCCTATGGAAAAAAACGTTTCTGGGCCCTCTACATTTGTACAGATACAATTTTACCCAATAAACATACCCTGTATACCTTACAAGAGATGTACTTAACACCTAAAGGTGAATATAAAGCCTAGAAAAATAAGAAAGACAATGTTTTTTTTGTACTTTGACGTTTGAAATGTGTGTGAGTTGTGTTTACATGGGAGAACATTTATTATCTCAATTGCAATAGGAAAAAAAAACATAGTAACAGCTGGTTCAGACCTGGTTTAGTCCTAGTTTAGTCCTAGTTTAGTTCAGTCTTGGTTTAGACCCGGTTTAGTTCTGGTTTAGACCTGGTTTAATCCTAGTTTACACCAGGTTTAGTCCTGTTTTAGTCCTAGTTTAGTCCTGGTTTAGACCCGGTTTAGTCCTAGTTTAGACCTAGTTTAGTCCTGATTTAGCCTGGGTGTAGCCTCATTTAGTTCTGGTTTAGTTCTGGTTTAGTCCTGGTTTAGCCCTGGTTTAGTCCTAGTTTAGACCGGGTTTAGTCTTAGTTTAGTTCTGGTTTAGTTCAGGTTTATACCTGGTTTAGTCCTAGTTTAGACCTAGTTTAGTCCTGATTTAGCCTTGGTGTAGACCTGATTTAGTTCTGGTTTAGTCTTAGTTTAATCCTAGTTTAGTTCTGGGTTTAGTCCTGGTTTAGACCTGGTTTAGTCCTGGTTTAGACCTGGTTTAGTCCTAGTTTAGTCCTTGTTTAGTCCTAGTTTATACCTAATTTAGTCATGATTTAGCCTTGGTGTAGCCCTGGTTTAGTTCTGGTTTAGATCTGGTTTAGTAGGTTTAGTCCTAGCTTAGACCTGGTTTAGTCCTGGTTTATCCCTAGTTTATACCTGGTTTAGTCCTAGTTTAGTCCTGATTTAGCCTCGGTGTAGCCCTGATTTAGTTCTGGTTTAGTCTTAGTTTAGTCCTGGTTTAGGTTTGGTCCTGGTTTAGACCTAGTTTAGTCATGATTTAGCCTTGGTGTAGCCCTGGTTTAGTTCTGGTTTAGATCTGGTTTAGTCCTAGGTTTAGTCCTAGTTTAGACATGGTTTAGTCATGATTTAGCCTTGGTGTAGCCCTGGTTTAGT